>JAVJIF010009797.1:0-194051 GCA_038442645.1 Agave tequilana
TAGGGGAGCTTAACATCTCCAACTATATATTGTATATTATGCTTATATGGGTTAGGGTTTAGTCATCTCTTTCTTCATATAATGTATGTATGCAGGGGGGCTAACTTGACGTCTCTCCTCTTCATGAATGTATCACATATGCATTTATATTGTTCGTTTTTCTTCTCCCCTTTGTTGATGACTAACAAAAAGAGGGAGAAGGATTTGGGTTTATATATGCATATTTATTTGTGTTTATGCATATTCATATGCATATGTTTATGGTTTTGATATACAAAACTCTTATTGCATATCCATTCTATTAGTATCTTAGTCTTGTTTTATTGGCATCTGAGCTTCATTGAATATATTATATACATGTGTTTTATGATTTTGGTTGCATATACTTTTTTTTGTTTATTGGTATCTGAGCTTTAATTGTATATTTATATGTTTATATTTGTTTTATGCTAAGAGGGAGCTTCTATGAAGCTTTTCTTAATCCATGCATATATAACCTCATAAGTTTTGTCATCATCAAAAAGGAGGAGATTGTTAGCCCAAAGGCCCTTCACCTTAGTTTTGATAATGACTAACTTATTAAGTGATATTACTAATGGTCTTATGTTTATATAGTTTTAGTTATTGATCAAGATCTTAGTTGATATTTAGCTTCTACAAAGGATTCATAATCAAGTTTTGAAACTATCACATGTTGATTCAAGAGTTCGTGCTTTAAGATCGCATCAAGTACTCGAGAGGAGTCAAGCTCTATGGATCGTGTTTAGATCGAGTCATCTTGGAGATGAAGATCGACGAGAAGACTTTGATTTATGTTTGTTTTTAGTTTAGATCTTCTGTAAGGATAGTTTAGTTTTGATATGCTCAAGTATACACACACAAGTTCAAAAGTTTTCGTTTCGATTTAACAGGTTTTTGAGTTTCAAATATTCATATATCGGTCTCATGAATAGATAGAATCAAAACAAGTTTACATGGTTTATATGTATGTTGGATTTCATCTATATGCATTTATGTTGCATATGTTTAGAAAAACTTATTTTGATATATCTAGTTCATGATTTCAAGTTTATTTTTAACAAAACTTATTTTGGTATTTAATGTCAAAAATAAGTATATATCATTTATCATGTGTATTAGATTCTATTCATGTACATCATGATTCAAAAGTGTTTCAATATCTTATTTTTGTATTAATAAAAGTTGAGAAAATATTAGTTTTTCATTTCAAAATTAGTTTTTAGAAAATATGATTTTTGATTTAAGCTTTAATTTTTATACATCAAAAATAGTTCAAATTTTTTGTAATATGTGATGAGTTTTGATCACACATATTTGTACTTTAACTTATTTATATGAACTTATTTTTGTGAAATTTATGAAATTTTATTGAAATTTTTAAGGGCGGTTAGTTGGGTGACTATACCTTGTATGCTCTTATTGAATATCTCATATACATGTGCATGATAGGGTGGTAGTTGTGATTCATACATTAATTTATCATTGAAATTAATTTTTGTATACTCATCCTTTTTTTCTATATATGTATACTTCACATTTCAATTGGGATTTAAATTGATCATACATACATATGTATGATTTTTTTGTGCTAAATCATAAATGATTATACATACATGTCTTATAGCACAAACTATTTATGCTAAGCTTGATTTAACTTTATATGTTAATTTTTATATCTTTTATTAGTTTATGTATTGATTTCATTGGTATTTCAAAAGGAGGGAGATAAATTCTTGGTTTACATTCAATTGGTATTTCATATACCTTCAATTGGTATCAGAGTCTTGGTCTCTAGTTTTTGGTTTAACCACCTTGGAGAGATCCTAGATTACTAATCACTTATTCACAATTTCTTTTTCATCCACAATAGTAAAAAATGGCCGAAGGTATTAAGAAGCCTCCTAAGTTTGATGGTCTTAACTTTCCTATATGGAAGGTTAAAATGACCGTGTTTTTGCAATCCTTAGGAAGCCGGGTTGCAAAGACAGTGACTAAACTCTTTAGCATACTCATTGGTGATGAGTACACTTGATCCGACATTACCACCAAGGAGTTTGATGCAAATGCAAAGGCACACTATGCTTTGCTTCAAGCCTTAAACCATGACGACATAGCTAGGGTCATCCACTGTAAATCTGCCTACGAGATTTGGTCACACCTAGTGGTCATGCATGAGAGAACATTACAAGTCAAGAGAGCAAAGATTGATCTCTTTCATTCTCAATATGAAAATTTCATCATGCATGATAATGACTTCATTGATGACATGGTTACTAGATTCATTAAAATCACTAATGGTCTTGCTTATTTAGGTGATATCATTGATAATGACCGAAAGGTGAGAAAGGTCATCCGTGCACTTCTACCTTCGTGGGAGGTCAAGGCTACTATATTAAAAGAGCTTAATGACAAAGAAGAGATGAAAATCATCGGTCTTATTGGCAACCTTAAGACCCATGAAATGGAGAGGAAGGCAAGAAAAAAATGGCACCACAAAAGAAAAAGACAATCGCCTTCAAATCTACTCCCACCATCTCCGACGAAGATGAAGAAGAAGAAGATGATGAAGATCTTTCCCTCCTAGTGAAAAATATAAGGAGGATATACAACAAGGCCAAGTTCAACAACAAAAGATATTGGCAAGGGAAGGAGGACAATAGGATCATTTGCTTCAATTGTCGGAAGTCGGGTCACATAGTTGTGGATTGCCCGGAGACCAAATGCAAACCATCTACCTCAAAAAAGCCCTACAAAAAGAAGGTTCCAAATCTACTTGGGACTCAGAGAGTGAATCCGATGAAGAGTTGACACGGTAACTGCGTGTTTCATGGCAAATGACAACACACTTAAGGTAACATCTGAATCACCCCTTGATGAATGTGAATTAACTACGGATGAATTGAATGAGGCATTTGAAGAACTTTCAAATAATTATGATTTTCTAAAGAAGAAACACCTAAAAATGAAAAAGAAAAATGAAACTCTTTAAAATAAAATTATCACTCTTTTTAAAGAAAAAGATGCTTTATCTTCTGTACTTATATCTACAAAAAAAGATTTTGATACATATAAAATTTCATGTAAAGCAAAATTTTCATTAATTGATAAAAATAAAATTTTTATTTTAAAAGATAAAATTAGCTCTTTAGGAGATGTGTTAAAGAAATGTTATATGTATTTTGAAAATCTAAAATCGGTTAAACCGAAATCAAAACTATTGAACTTGTATGTGTGTGTGTATACTAGAGCATATCAAAACTAATCTATTCTTACACAAGATCTAAATAAAACTAAAACAAACCTAAATCAAAATCTTCTTATAGATCTTCTTCTCCAAGACGACTCGATCTAAACACGATCCAAGTGAGCTTGACTCTTTTTGAGTATTAGATGTGATCTTGACGCGCGAGCTCTTGAATCAACACGTGTTAGCTTCCAAACTAGCTTTGAATCCTTTGTTGAAGTAAACACCTACTAAGATCTTGATCAATATCTAAAACTTATTAAACACAAGATCATTAGCAAACTTAACTTCATAAGTTAGTCATCATCAGAACTAAGGTGAAAGACTTTTGGGCCAACAAAACACACACATACACATGTATATACATATATATGTGTGTGCGTGTGTGCACACACACACACACATGTATGTATATAGACATATGATGTACATATGTATATATACATATGTGTGTGGGTGTTTATATATATACATATGTATGTATATGTATATACATGTGTGTGTGTACATATGTATATATATACATACATACATACATGTGTGAGTGTGTTTAGGCATGTGTCCTTCCAAAAGAATTTGAGATCGAATCCTTCCCACTCAAATACCAACATCTGACATTCGAATACAGGATCCACTTCATTGAAGTTGATTTATATTATTTTAAGTATGTATAAACCAATACCTTTTCCTCATGCATCAAGTAGAGAAAAAACGGACGGCCTAAATAATGAGTTGGTTAGTTTAACGATGTTCTAACTTAAATACCAACATCCAACATTCGAATACAAGATCCACTTCGTTGAAGTTGATCTGTATTATTTCAAGTATTTATAAACCAAAAATCAAGTGTTTTGAGTACTTTTTTCACATGCATCAAGTAGGGGAAAACGGACAGCCTAAATAGTGAGTTGGTTAGTTTAACATTGTAGAACATTTGAAAACCTAACAAAAATTAGTTTGTAAGGGTTTTTAAATGTTTAGATCATGTTCAAATGGCCGGATCGAGAATTTGTATGTCTAAAGACATATATTTAGCCAACTCACTACTTTCGGCCGTCCTTTTTGCGCCGCTTGATGCATGGAAAAAAGTATTCAAAACACTTGATTTTTGATTTATAGATACTTGAAATAATATAAATCAACTTCAACGGAGTGGATCTTGTATTCGAATGTCGGAGGGTTGTATTTGAGTTGGAAGGATTCGGGTTCAAATCCTTTTGAAGGACACAAGTCTCTCTCTCTCTCTCTCTACACACACACATACATACACACGCGCGCGCGCGCACACATATATGGGTATATATATGGGTAAGGTTACAATACACTTAGGTGTAACTAAGTTAAATTATATATACCTATTTCCACCACACAAAATTTTGCTTAGTGAAATACAAACAAAAATTAATATGAATTCCCCACAAGATGTCTAAAAAAATATTTTTTGTGATAAAAAGAAGTGTGTGTGACTTAACTTAGTTGCATCTATATGTATTGTAACTCTGCCACACACACACGCACACAGAGAAAATATGTATATCAGCCGACAGCTGAGAGTCCCTCTCAGCCGGCGGTGATGCTGTATATTATTAGTCATAGCATTCTACAATCTTAAAGGATGACCCGCTTATAGGAACAACTGAAATTACTAAATGTCCTTGCAGTAAATAATAGTAGAAATATATTATTTATTATTATTTTTCCCTCTTTTCTAGTTTCGCGCGCTGTCAGATATAGATTTAAATTTTGTAGAGAAAGTCTTTCTAAAAAAATAGCAGGAGGAGATTATTTTTTTTATTTTCTTATTTTTCACAATTTTTTATCTGAAAAAATTTTTAGGTACCCTAGATGATACTGCGACCTAGTTTAAGTTTTTAAAAACAAATGCGACTAAGGTCGCAGTTTTCTAATTAATAATTTCACAGTTATTTTTGTAATTGCGACCTTAGTCGCAGTCTTTAATTACGTTAGATGTGCGATCTTTGCCATAGTCCTTTAATTTATTAAAGTCCATATTTTTATCTTATGGCATTAAATTTTTAAGGACAACGACAAAGGCCACAGTATTTAATACAATAATTTTTTTGATATTTATAGACATTCTAAAGGATGGGACTACAGTCGCTTTTTTTAATAAATAATGTCACAATTTTTTTATAACTGTGACATTAATTGCATTCTGTAATTACTTTAGATGTGCAACTTTTTTCGCAGTCCTTTAATATATTAAGGACTGCGAAAAAAGTCGCAATATTACAAAAGAATATTTTGTTATAATATTTATAGATATCCTGAAAGATTTGACTACGGTCGTGTCTTTTATTCAATAATGTCACAATTATCTTTATAACTGCGACCTTATTCGCAGTCTTTAATTATTATATTTCAGATGTGTTATTTTTAATTATTTCTTTTTATTTAATTTAACATTTATTTTGGTAGGAAATGAATTTACATGAAGAAATGTTTGAAAGCGTAGTTATTTTTTTAAGACAGAAATTTGTAATAAATGATGAAACTTACAGCTTCCACAATGCTTATGCAAGGAAGAAAGATTTTGGCGTGAGAGAAAAAGAATAGATAAGTCACGGAGGCCTTCTCATGATGTTATATGTGGATGACTTTTTTGTTAGGTTAAAGATAGCATGTTGTGGATAGCATACTGTGGATGAGTTTTTTGCTAGGTTAAATGTAAAAATGGTGAACAAGGACTGCGACTATTGTTGCAGTTTACGTATGATTTTATATATTTGTTCTTCACTGTGGCTATTGTCTCTTTTTCACGCATGAGAAAAACTTTATATTTGTGTTACACACTGCGTTCGTAGTCGCAGTTTTTTAATTTATGATATACAGTGAAATATACTGATTTGAGAGGATTGCGATCATGATCGCAGTATCATCTATTTACATTGTTAAATTTGGACTGCGACCATAATCGCAGTTTTTAACTTGATTGAATGTGCAGCGATTAAACTGTTTTTATCAAGACTGGGACCATAGTCGCAGTTTTATGTATCAATATAGTTAATTATGGACTGCGACCATAATCGCATTTTTTTTAGTTGAGAGTAATTATTATCTGAGTACTGTGACCATGGTCACAGTTGAGATGCAAAACTAATAACTTTTTTATTTATAATCACAGAGTGCGACCATAGTAGCAGTATTTATAAAATCACTCAGAAGTTATGTGATTATTGCGATGCATGAAAGAAACATACTTTCCATGTATTTTAAAAATATGGAAGATCGTTTTTTCAGATCGAAGTAAATTTTATTTATAACATTAACCATTATATTTTATAATTTTTTTACACTGTACATTTGTAATACAAAAAAAAATATGGCTGCCCACATTAAATTTCATTTTTCTATTTATTTTAGTTTCTTTTATTAAAACTATATGAATTGTAAATAACGCGAAAATAAACAATAAAAAAAGCTATATATTACAACCAATTTGTTGGGTTTCACGCATATTTTTTACTCTTTACTGTTGCTGTATTTTTTTGCTCATCATCTTAATCCAATCTTTTTTTACTTTTTATATTCTCGATGTAGGTGAATTAGGAAATTTATAACTGCAGATAAATTCAACGAAAATTTCTCTGTAAATTATAATCTTTTTCATAAAATTTTATTGTGGATGAGTTTTTACTAGGTTAGAAGTAAAATGGGGGAATTTTGGTCAACTTAATTGACGGTTCTTTAGACGAGATTTTTTGAGTTTTTTAAGCTCCTACACTTTGTCACACCGATATGGGTCATAGATTGGGTGACGTCACCGCCGGCTAAGGAACTCTCAGCTGGCGGGTGAGATACAGATACCTTATATATATATATATGAGAAAAATGTACTCAGTCGCCAGCTGAAAGAGACTCTCTCAGCTGTCACTTCAACATGGTCGCAAACTTACTGCAACATGATCGCAGTCCTAAAAAGCCATATATTTTCAGTATAATTAGGACTATGACCTTAATAGCAGTCCTCAGAAAAACGCTGCGATCTTGGTCGCAATCCTTAAAAAAGACTGCGACCATGGCAGCAGTTCTCATAAAAACACTACGATTTAATCATATCCTCATATAAAACTATGACCTGATACCCGTACACAAAATTGTGGTTGAAATTCAGCCGCGTTGCGTCAGCTAAGGGAGTCTCTCAGCTGGCGGCTGAGATGCAGATTCCTATATGTGTGTGTGTGTGTGAGAAAAATGTACCTCAGCCGAGAGTTGAGAGAGACTCTCTCAGCTGTCACTTTAATATGGTCGCAAATTACTGCAACACGGTCGCAGTCCACTATGACATGATCGTAGTCCTAAAAAATCATATATTTTCAGTATAATTAGGACTACGACCTTGGTCACAGTCCTTAGAAAAGACTGCGACCATGGCAGCAGTTCTCATAAAAATACTACGACTTAATCACAGTCCTCATAAAAAACTATGACCATAATACCAGCATTCAAAATTATGGTTGAAATTCAGCCACGTTGCGCCAGCTGAGAGAATCTCTCTCAGCTGGTGGCTGAGGGTGTGTGTGTGTGTGTGTGTGTGTATATTTATATATATATATAGGGGTTACTGTACCTCAGCCAACAGCTGAGAGAGTTACTCAGCCGGCGTGACGTGGCAACATAATAGCCACGAATTTGACATTAATTTTGGGGGACAAAAACTAAAAAAATCTCACCCGAGTTAGTATCAATCACTTCAACAATCGCTTTGATGAAAATACCCTCCCTCACAACATTTTATTGTATATAAAACCTTTCCTTTTAAAAAAATTATAGATCTGAAGTTAACAGTTGATCAATTCTTTCCCAAATTTTCCGATCATTTTCGTGTGGAAATAAATTTTTTTAAAAAATCTCTGCTAAAAATGGCGCCAAAGAAATCATCCGCGAATAAAGGTAATGGGGAAACCCAGAATCCTTTTTTTAGGGTTTGTAAATTTTAATAGTTATCTTTTTTTCAGTTTTGATTCCCTTTTTACTTTTTTCAGAAATATTCCTATTTTAACTTAACTTAAATTAAAAGTGTCTGATAAACTATTTTTTTACGAAAACTCTTTTTTTAAAATTTTCAAGATTCTTGGCTTTTAAAAAAAGTAATTAATTTTTTTTTTAAACTTGCGACCATGGTCGCAAGTAAGAGAGAAAGATTCGCTTTTTATGATTTAAAGAGGTAATCATCAAAAATAAGTATATTTATGCAGTTTAAAACTGTTTTTTTTTTTTTACACTGAAACTTTAAATCAAGTTTAAAGTTTAAGATAAAAAGAGTTTTATTTTAGAGTTCTTTTTTAAAGTTTTAAATTTTTTAACACAGCGACCTGGGTCAAAAATCTTTTATTTCTAGTTTCTGCAGCAAATCTTTCCAAAAACAGCATCCAATTTTGAAAAATGGATATCCGAATCGGCCACCATTTCAAGAATTGCATTGAACAGGAACATGGAACTACGGTAGGAAATTTTAATGGGCTATGTCGAACTTACATGTCAATAATGTGATCCAATCTTTAAGCCAGGAAAATGTTAAAATTAAATAAATGGGATACACTGCGATTATTGTCGCAGTCACAAAAAAAATAATATCAGCGACCGGAGATAAATAAATGGCTAATTTAAGATTAAAATCTAAACTGCGACCAAGGTCACAGTGTAAAATTGAAAAGGTCCAATTTTCACAATATACAATTTAATTATAACCATATCTCAGCATATTAAGCTGGTAACATAATTAAAGAAATTAATGTAATATTTCATTCAAACTTGAGAATTAAACAATCCTACTTTCCCGTGAAATTTAAACTGTGACTCTGGTCGCAGTTATGAAAATACACAGCTCTTTCTATAACTGCTGTAGACAACGACAAAGTCGATGTCAAATATTCAAATATGAACTGCGACCCTGGTCGCAGTCTATGTTCAGTGACCTAAAACACAACATATACGGCAAAATTGTCGCAATGGATTTTTTAAGAAATATTTCAACTATATTAAAATGTTATTATAATAAAAAGAGAGACGGGGGACACTTGAAAAGCAACAAAAATTTTTCCGTGAAATGATAAACTGCGACTCCAGTCGCAGTTATGAAAATACACTTCTTATATCTGCGACCCTGATCGCAGTCTATGTTCAATGAACTAAAAAGTAAATATATATATATGGCGACATTGTCGCAGTGAAATTTTAAAGTACAACTGCTTACAAAAGAACAGTAGATGTGAAGAACTTAAAAAGGAACAAAAAATGTGATTATACTGCGACCCAGGTCGCAGTACATGAAATGACTATTTTTTTAACAATGCAACCATGGTCGCAGTTGATGATTGAAGATATAAAAAATGAAAACTTTATTCGTTCCAGGTAGCCGCAACATGAAACTACTTCCTCTACAATTAAAAAGGAAAGGTAAGAATTTGAAACATCAAACTTTAAATTAAATTATATAACATGCTTAATTTCATACCAATAATGGACAACCAATCATGTAATGGCCCAGCTGTTGACAGTTTTCACACTTTCGATGCTTCACTTCCTTCTATGACAGAGAATCTTCAAAACCAGACTTAAGTCTGGATGCACCTCTAGGCCTCCCCTTGGTTGGTACAGACTAATTAGATCGCGTATATTCAATTCTTCACCATCACGCAGAACAACGACGGATTCACTGAAACCAATATTTGTTTCTGACTGTGATGATTTATAATTGACTGATGTGGATTTGTATTCATTACTGTTTTCTGCAGCAAATCTTTTCAAAATAACATCCAACTTTGAAAGATGGATATCCGAATCAGCCACCATTTCAAGAATTGCATTGAATCAGCATCCAACTTTGAAAGATGGACACGTGTCAGAACTATAAAAAATAACACTGCGATTCGCAGTTATAAAACTAGCTTTGATAACTAGAAAAATGTTTTTTATACAAACAGCGACCGTGGTCGCGGTTCTTAAAATTTAATGTATTAAATTAGTGATCGCAGTCCATTAATTTTAATGTATTATCTTAAATAGGTGCGACTGAGATCGAATTTAACAAAACTGTGAAATTATTTATGAAAAAATTTAACAAAACTATTTAACAAAACTGTTAAATAGGTACGCTACACAAAATCTTCTACATTTAAGAAGTGCGGGAAAAAATTGATAAAATAAAAACATATTGATCAGCATGCAATGATCTCAACCCTTCAATACTTTCAATATTCTGAAAGAAAGTTGAACCAGATGATATATGGTCCATATTTAGATCGAGAGATAGACATCTCTTATGACTGCGACCAGAATTGGAAGGGGAAGTGGATTGCTCCGACGTCGACATTAAAATAAAAAAGGAGAAAAATCTGATCCGAAAATCGCTATTTCAGAAAAAACTTTATGACAGGAAAAGTAAACCCAAAATCTGACAACGAGAGGTAAAAGAAATAGGGGAAAAATAATAATAAACAATTGTAGGACAAGTACCTTTTACCGAGGGGCATTTAGTAATTTAACTTATACCAATAAGCACGCCGCAACTTATTAGTGTGGCAAATATTATGCCACGTCATTGCAGGCTGAGAGAGACTCTCAGCTGTCGGCTGATATACATATTTCTGATATATATATATATATATATATATATATATATGAGAAAAATGTATATCAGCCTGCGGCTGAGAGAACTCTCTCAGCCTGCGGTGACGTGGCTCAATATTTGTCACCCCATAACTTGCGGCCCGCTTATAGGAAGAAGTTAAATTACTAAATACCCCTTATGAAAAGCTACTCTTTCGGTATGTATAGTTTATTATATTTTTATATTTTCTGACGTTATTCAATTTTGTGACAATTATCTTTTATAACTGCGGCCAAACTGTCAACATTTTTTTATTAAATCACGAAACTAATTTGAATGCTTCTTTAAATTTTTTTTATCTGATTTGAAATTTAATGATTTTTAATATAGTCGCAGTTTACTTTTTTTCGCATGTAATGTATAATGCGATCATGGACTGCGACTATGGTCGCAGTACTTAACGAGAGCGCTAATATAATCGCAGTTTACATATTTTTTATAATTTTTGTTCTTCATTTGTGACTGTTGTCTGATCCTCCTATGAACTATTAAATTGGTTTTTACCTATAGTATGCGATCATGGACTGCGACGATGGTCGCAGTACTTAACGAGAGTGATAGTATAATCGCAGTTTACGTATGTTTTTATATTTTTTGTTCTTCATTTGTGACTGTTGTCTGATCCTCCTATGAACTATTAAATTGGTTTTTACCTATAGTATGCGATCATGGACTGCGACTATGGTCGCATTACTTAACGAGAGCGATAGTATAATCGCAGTTTACGTATGTTTTTATATGTTTTGCGCTTTACCGTAACTGTTGTCTCAGCCGCCTATAAACTATGAATTTTTTTTACTTATTGCATGCATAGTAGGACTGCAGTGTTTAAGAACAGTAGTCGCAGTTTCATATGTAATTAAAAGAGCATTAAAAGAGCTTATAAGTTAATATAGTGAGAAAGAGACATTATTGCATGCGTAGTAGGACTGCGACTTTGGTCGCAGTGTTTAAGAACAGCAGTGACAGTTTCATATGTAATTAAAAGAGCATTAAAAGAGCTTATAAGTTAATATAGTGAGAAAGAGACATTATTGCATGCGTAGTAGGACTGCGACTATGGTCGCAATGTTTAAGAACAGCAATGGCAGTTTCATATGTAATTAAAAGAGCATTAAAAGAGCTTATAAGTTAATATAGTGAGAAAGAGATATTATTGCATGCGTAGTAGGACTGCGACTATGGTCGCAGTGTTTAAGAATAACAGTCGCAGTTTCATATGTAATTAAAAGAGCTTATAAGTTAATATAGTGAGAAAGAGACCTTACAAAAAATAAGAATTAAAAGCTTTTAAAAGAAGACAAAATAAGGTTGAATATCAGAAGATCAGGAAATCCTAATCCTCGTCATTATCACCATCATAAGCAGATTCGTCGTCTTCATTCTTCTGCTCTTCCTGTTCATCACTTATTTCCTCATCATCTTCCTGTTTCTGAGGTTTTTTTTGTTTCCTCGATAAACTCCCAGAATGGATCATCTCTATCAAGCTCTTCGTCCGATCCGTTGCGAGAAAGCGAGCTTACAGCATCAGAGGACATGCTTTCATCAAGCATGTCTCCATCAAGTGGCAGAGGGATAATGTCTTCCTCACTAACCCACATGAAAACTTCATCATCCTGATGAATAGGAGGATCAGTTATTACATTATTTGATATAGTGAGATAGTTAAAAGGAGTGAAGTCCAGACTGGTATCAGATTCACCAGAATATCCTAAAGAAAAAGGACCGGTGGGGGAACGATTGAAGTTGAAATCTAAGTGTTCAGAGGAAGAAGACGGGGAAGACATGATTCAAGAATGAATTGTTTTTTGGAAGTTTTTGAAATCAAATTGAAAAGGAAGAGCAAAAATATAGTTTTTAGGTATGAGATAATATATTAGTTACAAGCATTATACAAAGGTTAATATTTATGGAAGAACATGAATAGTAATAATAATTGTGACAGGTGACGGTTGAGTATGGTAAGAAGTGGTAAAAAAAATTAAATATTTAATTGAAGATTTATTGCGGGAGAATCCGAAGAGTTCCTTTTTTCCAGAGGTTTAACACGTGAAGTACAAATTAACTTTTTATAGAATTGTTTGCCTATATCTTTAGATTACATATGGTGCACATCTTTCCTTTTTCGATATTATCATTAGTGCATCTCTTTTTTCTAGACTGTTGTTGTATCACGGTAGAAAGAATATGTAGAAAGAATATTATTACTTCATTTAATTCAGTGTAATTAATATAGTATTTTTTATAAGATGTGATACACGCGAACTGATCTCAGGGTCGCATGGCTAATCTACTTTTTAAAAATATAAAAAATCTTTTACATAAGGCATGCAAAAGTAGATTGGGACTTTGGTCGCAGTACTGAAGGAGGTCGCACTGCTGTACGATAGCATTTTTCGTCTGGTATTCTTTATGCGAATAAGGAATGCCACTAGGGTCGCTAACCTTACAAAAAATGAATGCGACTAGGGTCACAGACGTGATATAAAAAGGTTTTGTTATACTATAACTGCGACTAGTGACTGCGACTTGTGTCGCAGTCGTCATATAAAATTGAAAGTTATACTGTATTAAGTCTGCGACCATGGCATGTTTTTTTTACTTTTCAATGCTTCTGCTTATTTTACATTATTATATTTTTCGATGTAGTATAATTACGAATTTTATAACTTTAGATATATTCAACTGAAATTTTTTTAGGTAAATTTTGTTTGTTGATGACTTTATTCCAGTTTAGAAGTAAAAAAGGGGTATTTTTGTCAATTTGTTTCACGATTGTTTAGGCGGGATTTTTTTGATTTTTTTGGCGCCTACACTCTGCGGCCGATATGTGGCATATATTCAGCCACGTCACCGCCGGCTGAGAAACTCTCTCAGCCGTCGATTGAGGTACAGTAACCCCTATGTGTGTGTGTGTGTGTGTGTGTGTGTGTGTGTGTGGTAGAGTTACAATACTCATAGGTATAACTAAGTTAAGTTACACACACATGTCTAATGCTTTGCGCGCACATTCAGTCTGAATTGTCCTATCATTCGGGTTAAGCTCAAAACTATTCTTTCTACTTTGTAATAGTTATCTTGAACTAGGGGAACATCACATCCCTTTCTGCAAGCCTGCAAGTTTCATTGACTGTGGCATTGCGGATAGACATACGTATAATGATAAGAATACCAATATACCATATATATCTGACTCTTTGCTTACTGAGAGTGGTACAAACTACAAAATTTCGACCGAGTACATGACAAACTCACCTCAGACGCAACTATTGTTGGACATTTTATTATAAAAAATAAAATTTCAGTTATTATCTTTTTGATTTTTTGATTAACTATTTATTACTATTGACCAACTCCAACTACAAGTCATTTTTACTCGGTCAAATGACCGGTATATGAGGAACTACTCTCATGACTATTCATATCTTTTATTACTATTAATGCTAGCTATTATTATCAATATCATGACTACATGAATATTTCATGTATAAATATGCATTCTCATGTGCTTATCCTATCACCTGGGCTTCATTTTAACTGTAGTTACAGAATGTGTGCGCAAAGCATCAAACTGAGCTTCATTTTAGCTCAGCTTATCACCTGCAAACAGATGGTTAGTCTGATAGGACAATTCAGACTCTTGAAGATATGCTTAGATGTTGTGTACTTGATTTGAAGGGGTCAATGAAAGAACATTTGTCATTGGCAGAGTTTGCATACAGCAATAGCTATCAACCAGCATTCGGATGGCACCTTAAAAAGCACTCTATTGAAGGAAGTGTCGATCTTCGAGACATTGGGATGATGTCAGTGAGAGGAGGCTTCTTGGACCTGAACTGGTTCAGCAAGCCGTAGACAAGATCCAACTGGTCAGAGAGCATCTTCATATTGCACAAAGCAGACAGAAAAGCTATGCCGACGAAAGAAAGAGAGACTTGGAATTTCAGGAAGGTGATCATGTAAAAGTTTTCCCCACTCGAGGAGTGAAAAGGTTTGGAATTCAAGAAAAATTGAGCCCAAGATTTGTAGGTCTCTTTGAGATTCTAGAACGAGTTGGAAAGGTGGCCTACAGACTTGCTTTACCACCATTTTTGGCTAGTGTTCATAATGTATTTCACGTCTCCATGATGAGAAAATTCATTTGAGACCAGATAAAATAGTCGAGTTATGACCACTAGATCTCAAAGAAGATTTAACCTTTGAGGAAAAGCCAATCCGTATTTTGGACCAAAAGTAGCAAGTACAAAGACGTCGCACTATCTGTTATGTGAAGTTGGAATGGATAAATCACTCTGAAAGAAAAGCAACTTAAGAGTTGGAAGATGAGATGCGTGAAAAGTTTCCACGACTTTTAGAAAGCCAAGGTCAGTGAAGTTTCGGGGAAGAAACTTGTTATAAGTGGAGAGAATGTCAAACCATGCTCTCATTCTATTCATGAAAATCTTGACTAATGAGTTTCTAGAATTGTATAATCAAATAGAAAAAGAAACAAAAAGAAAAAGAAACACAGAATAAAAATGTAGTTCACGACCCTTAAAACAAAGGATTTGTTTGAAGAAGAATTCATGTGAAAACATTTAACCCCAACTAATTAGCCCACAAACCAGGTTCTAATAGCCTCATTTTAGTTCACATTAGCCATAGCTCATCATTGCTGACCTTATAAGTTACATATTTTGACTTCATCATCTCTCATTAATATGCATAGAGGTGAAAAAGAAGAGTAGCCTGTAAGAAAGTACATCATTTTTCTCATGTGAATCACACCCATTTGTTTCACATGGTAAGAAATTCACTATAAATAGAACTACTCAGCTTTTCTCAATTCCATTACTTAAAAACTGAGAATAGATAGAAAAAAAGTGTGTGTACGTGCGCGCGCGCACGTGAGAGAGAGAGAGAGAGAGAGAGAGAGAGAGAGAGAGAGAATCAAAGTTCTACTGAGATGCATGATTCTTACCTTAAAGTTCATTTTCTAAATATTTTTAATATTAGTAATTTAGCCTCTTCAGGAATTTTTTTGGAAAACAGAAGAGAATGGAAGAAGACAGGTTTCTTATCGGGTTTTTTTTGAGTTGGATCCAGGTCCAATCAAAACCCGACTTTGTTCAGATTCTGTCGTATCGAATGATGCTGGATTTTCTTCCCTCCAACACAACACAACACAACAATTGAAATAGAGGATTGAGCTTTAAATATAACATTAAGAGAGCAAGGTAGGTAACAAATTCACATCTAAGAATTGCGATATACTATTCTTTATTATTGATTTATAAATACGATCTTGTTTTAGGCAAGAACTCTAATATTTGAAATCTTAATATGATACTTTCCTCCCACTGACTCGTCAAATGAAGGCACTCTCTATCATTGACAAAGACACCTAAAGAACCATATTTTCTGGATTCTGGCACAATGCGTTTTATGGAGAAAAATAACGAATTCAATTGCCTCATTTACAACAAAACTTTGTCACTTCTATCAGTTCTTCCTTCTTCAACCCTTCAACTGCCTCATACATGAAGATCCACCTGATGGATTCATGGAATTTAAGAAGCGCAAAAAAATGCATGAAGGTCGGACAGGGACAGCACTTGAAATCATCAAAATTCACTTTAAAATGTTCCAAGCAAGTTATATGCTAGGATTTCTCGGCTTAATACTTTTTCACCTGTATCCAATAAACTCAGCATACTAGGAGATGATTGACTCGCAGAATTCAGGTTTAATAGATCAGGATGAGCTCAAGAAAAATAATGAATTTTTCTCACCTGTAAAATCCAAACACACTCCATGTCTCTTCTGCATGGATCGAAACAGTTATGAAAGAAGCTTTATAAGCAATAGTGGCTACATGAAAGATTCTGATGCCATTGGTACAATTGAAGAGAAGCTCAAGTTACAATCAAGAGAATTTTATTAAAAACACACAAGCATAATAATTCCCCCAAGACGGTCATCTATATGTTACTCCTGCTTTTCTGTCTCTTTCTTCCCCAAGTACCTGTTAAAGAAAAAACCATAGCATGAACAATTTGTCAGCCTGAACACGGGGTACTACAGAGCCATGAACATTTCAGTTATTTGTTCATAGAAAATAAAAGGTCCAGTTTCAGACAAAAACAACTTTCTGTTTTCATGTCAGAGTGGGATCGGCATTTTATTCTGTAGTTTTTCTGTGGTTGGACCATATTTTTGTGTACTTATATTAGTATTCATACTTTTTTATTTCCCCATCATGCAGACATATTAGAATAAATTGGGATATCTGCTTCTATAATACAGTCATCAATCAGCAAGCAGATTCAGAACAAAACCATCTGTAAATTATGGCTGCCCTCTAGAACATGCAACTTGATTTTGTTATGCACATAGATGATGAATTCGGTCTCCAACACACGTATGATTTTATTTATTCTCCATTACTGATGTGGATGGACTAATTAGATGCCTTCTGATGACGTCTTTAAGACAAACTAATCAGCTGATATAAACTTGATTTTCATCAATTACTCAATTTATTCAATTGTAGTCCCCATGCTTCACTATTAACTATAATGTTTCCAATGAAACATGCGAACTATGCACCTGAAGCTAAGATGTTACCACCCGCCCTACATGATTCAAAGCTCACTGTGGTTCCTACTATAATAACTAGGAATAAAATTTTACCAAACATAACTCTATTATATGATTGTTAATACAGAATCAATATCTTATCTTAGCTCAAACTGAGATTGGAGTATATAGTTGTCTACAGCATGCTCCTGTGTGAAAAATGAAAAGAATAGTACCCAAGTGTCTCACTATAATTAGATCCCAAAAAAACCTCTTACCTTCCATTTAATTGTTCTAATGTGCGTGATACAGTTAAAGAAATGCAAAAATAGTATCCCTCGCAGAACCTGCAAACTGGTGAACTAAACCGTTTTTGTGGGTCCATGAAAAGCCCAGAAAATTTCACATATAAACCCAGAAATTTTCATAAAACTACCATGAAAAAGCATAGTTTGTTATAATTGTATTGTCTGCCCACCTACTAGAATAGTAAAAGTTATTGTATGATGATGTAAGAGATGACGCAAGCATGCAAAAAGTGACTGCATAGAATCCCAAGGTTTTTCTATAAATAGGCCATTCCTGATTCATTTTAATTTACATTTTAGAAATCAATAAGAATTTCTACTTCTACTCTATCTCAGTGTTATAATTTCTCGGATTTTACAACACGTTATCAGCACGATCGTTCTTGTTCTGTCACCAGTCTCTACCTCCATCAGCTCAGAGAAAAACTTTTATCTCAAGCTTCTACCTCCATTAGCTTAAGGTAAAAGTCTTCTCACGAACCTCTACTTCCATTAGCTCAAAGAAAATCTTATCACAAGTCTCAGTCTCTAACTCTACTATCTTAAGATAAAAATGACAATTTATTCTACTTAAAATACTTGTATAACACCACTACTATATATGAAAGGAGGCTATGCCACCTATATATAGTAATGTAATGTGATTATGAAAATCTAGATTATTATACTAATTATATTCATATAACACCGCTACTATATATGAAAGGAGACTCTGCCACCTATTTATACTAAAGTGATGTGATTATGACAAGCTAATAATATTTTTTGTTATTATCTTTACTAACCTCTCAATTGATCCTTGCGTGGAATAAACCCCAAGCTACCAATGTTATATATTTATTGCTCTGCTATTTATATCTGCATAAACACCTATTAAAATATTTACCAAGTAGCGTTGTGTGAAAATATTTATTACTTCAATAATTATGTCTACAAAAAACCCACCAAGTAGAGTGGCGTGCCTATATTATAACTAATAAATATATATAGTACAATGCATTTATTTTTCCATCTTCTTAATTATAACATTTAATTGTATTAAATCCAAATTACTTTTCTCTCTTCTCCAACGGCTACATAACGGATATAAACTACTAGTTTTTACTCTATAAATTGATGAATTTTAAACCACAAAACTCACTTCTTAATCTCCCTTCATTCTCAAATTTCTTCATCTCTTAAAGCTTTTCAATCAAAATTTTCGCAAGATACTTGTCCATTTTTGAAGTTTATTATTGTCGTCATCATCATCAATATTATTATCTTTTTTGTTGAAGATATGTCTCCAAGTGATTTTCATCTAAACCTTTTACTTTTAATGTTTATTTTTCCTTTTTGTTTATCTCAATTATGATTGAGATGTAATTTTACGAATTTGTTGTGAAATAAAAATATTATGATTCTAATTATTTATGTATTTTGTTATAATTATCACCATGTCAAACTTTGCAAAGTTTGAGTTCATTCCACTTGATATCACGAGAAGCACTTATATGTCTTGGGTTATTGACATAAAAATGCATCTCGAGTCAATGGGTCTCACTGAAACCATAAAAGAGATGAACTTTACGTCGTCGCAAGAGAAGACAAAAACGACAATTTTTATCTGTAGACATCTTGATGAATGTTTAAAATATGAATATCTCACAGTAAGAGACTCAAGTGTCTTGTGAAAAAATCTCAAAGAAAGATTTGAACATCAAAAGATAGTTGTGCTTCCTTCCACACGTGATGAATAGAATGTTATGCGCTTCCAAGACATCACGAAATTCAACGATTATAACTCTGCAATGTTCAGAATAGTATTCCAATTGAAATTCTGTAAGATGAATATTACAAATGATGAAATATTGGAGAAAACTTACTCCACATTCATGCATCTAATATAACATTGCAACAGCAATATCAGTTGTGTGGTTTTAAGAAATATTCTGAGCTAATTTCATCTCTTTTGTGGCAGAGAAGAATAATAAACTTTTGATAAAAAAATCATCAGTCTTGTTCTACTGGTTCTGGTTCAGCAGCATTTTCATAAGCAAATGATGCATTTTCTACAAATTATGGACGAGAATATAATCATGGACGTGGACGTGATCGTGGACGCGGTCGAAGTGGTTATTATAACCCTTCACAAAACAATGTGATCCACAAGAAGCATCATGTAGAAAGACATGGTAAAGGAAAAGATGTTCGTGAAAAGATCTCTCCGGAATCCTGAAGATTCCTATTATAAATGTGGATCCAAAGGGCTCTGGTCTCGAGTGTGTCGAACACCGGATCACCTTTATATGCTTTACAAGGCATCCTTGAAAGAAAAAAAAGAAAGTGAATTTCACTGAACATAATGATCCTATAGATGATTCAACTCATCTTGATGCTTCAGATTTTACTGATGATTTTGCTGATCTTTCAACACATCGTGATTCTATAGATACGGGTGATAATTAGATATATAATTGTATTGTCATGTTTTGCTAATTGTAATTGTCAAAATTATCTTTGAAAGTAATATTTCATTTATAATAATATAATTAAAATTTTATTCTCATCAAATGATTTAATTTGCATGAAATTTGATATGGATTATACTAATGATGAAGTCAAGCCCAAAACTAAAGATATTTGCATATCAGATAGTAATATAACGCACACTATTCTCATACATAAAAGGTACTTCTCTGATTTAAAACCAACAAAAGTAATTATCAATACAATATCAAGTCATGTAGACTTGATTAAAGGAACTGGTAAGGCATTATCAGTTCCTTTACCTGTTTCTTCAATCAAGTCTACAGGACCTAATATTGTATTGATAATTGTCTTTGTTGGTTTTAAATCGGAGAAGTATCTTTTAAATTTAATAATAGTGTGCGTTGTAATACTATCTAGTATGCAAATATCTCCAATTTTGATCTTAATTTCATCATTAGTATAATTCGTATTAAGATTCATGCAAAATAAATCATTTGATGAGAATAAAATTTTAAATATATTATTATAAATGAAATATTACATTCAAAGATAATTTTGACAATTACAAATAGCAAAACATGACAATACAATCATATATCTAATTATCAGCAGTATCCATAGAATCACGATGAGTTGAAAGATTAGCAAAATTATCAATAAAATCTGAAGCATCAAGATGAGTTGAATCATCTATATAATCAGCATGTTCAATAAAATTCACTTACTTTTCTTTTTCTTTCAAGGATGTCTTGTAAAGCTTATAAAGGTGCTCTAGTGTTCGACACACTCGAGACCAGAGCCCTTTGGAGCCACATTTAAAACAAGAATCTTCAGAATTCCGGAAAGAACTTTCACGAACATCCTTTCCTTTATCATATCTTTCTACATGATGCTTCTTGTAGATCGCGTTATTTTGTGGAGTGTTATAATAACCACTTCGACCACGTCCACGGTCATGTTCACGTCCACGGCCACGACCATGATTATATCCCGTCTATAATTTTTAAAAAAATGCAGTATTTGCTTCTGAAAATGCTGCTGAACCAGTAGAACGAGACTGATATTTTTTTATTAAAAGTTCATTATTCTTCTGTCACTAGAGGAAATGAAATTAGCTAAGAATATTTCTTAAAGCCACGCAGCCGATATTGCTGTTGTAGTATTATATTAGATGCATGAAATGTGGAGTAAGTTTTCTCCAGCATCCCTATATCTGTAATATTTATCCCACAGAATTTCAATTGAGATACTATTCTAAACATTGCAGAGTTACAATCGCTGACATTTTTGAAGTCTTGAAATCGCAAAGCATTCCATTCATCACGTGTGGTAAGAAGCACAACTTTCTTTTGATAATTAAATTTTTCTTTGAGATTTTTCACAAAACACTTGGATCTCTTACTGCGAGATACTCACATTTTAAACATTCATCAAGACGTCTACGGATAAAGATCGTCGCTTTTGCCTTATCTTGCGACGACGTAGAGTTTATCTCTTTTATGGTTTCAGTAAGACACATTGACTCGAGATGCATTTCTATGTCAATAACCCAAGACATATAATTGCTTCCTGTGATATCAAGTGGAATGAACTCAAACTTTGCAAAGTTTGACATGGTGATAACTATAACAAAATACACAAATAATTAGAATCACAATATTTTTATTTTACAACAAAATAGTAAAATTACATCTCAATCATAATAGAGATAAACAAAAGGGAAAAAATAAACATTAAAAGTAAAAGGTTCAGATGAAAATTACTTGGAGACATATCTCCAACAAAAAGGATAATAATATTGATGACGATGAAGGCAATAATAAGCTTCAAAAATGGACTAAGCATCTTGCAAAAATTTTGATTGAAAAGCTTTGATTAAAAAATTTTAAAATGAAGGGAGATTGAGAAGTGAGTTATGTGGTTTAGATTTTACCAATTTATAGAGTAAAAACTAGTCGTTTATAGCCGTTATATAGTCGTTGGAGAGAAATGCAATTTGAATTTAATACAATTAAATGTTATAATTAAGAAGATGGTAAAATAAATGCATTGTACTATATATATTTACTAGCTATAATATAGGCACGACACTCTACTTGGTGGGTGTTTTGCAAACATAATTAATGAAGTAATAAATATTCACACCACGCAACTCGATAAACATTTCAATAAGTGTTTATACAGATATAAATAGCAGAGCAATAAAATATATAATATTGGTAGCTTGGGTTTTATTCCACGCAAGCATCAATTGAAATGTTAATAAAGATAATAACAAGAAATATTATTAGCTTGTCATAATCACATCACTTTACTACAAATAGATGGTAAAGGCTCCCTTTCAAATATAGTAGTGGTATTTTATGAGAATTATATGTAGAATAATTTGCAATTTTTACCTTGAGATAGTAAAAGTAGAGGCTGAGACTTATGATAAGACTTTTCTTTGAGCTAATGGAAGTAGAGACTCATGACAAGACTTTTACCTTAAGCTAATGGAGGTAGAGCCTTGTCATTAAAACTTTTTCTCTGAGCAGATGGAGGTAGAAACTGGTGACAAAACTAGAGCGATCGTGCTGATAACGTGTTGTAAAACCCGAGAAAATATAACACTGAGACAAAGAATTCTAAAGAGAGTAGAAGTAAGAATTCTTATTGATTTCTGAAGTGTACATTGAAATGTATCAGGAATGGCTTATTTATAGAAAAAATTTGGGGTACTATGCAGTCACTATTTACATGCTTGCGTCATCGCGTAGTAACTTTTATTATGCTAGTAGGTGGGCAGATACATTAATTTATAACAGTTCATAATAATTTTGTTGTAATTTTAAGTTTTTAGTAGTTTTTTGAAACCGGGTGAAAGTTCATGGTAGTTTTCTAAAATTAAGCCTTAACTTGCCACGCTTCATGTTAGGCTCCAAGTGTCAGCTTCCAGAATTTTGTGTCTGTGGTTCCCGAGTGTATAGTATGGGATATAAAAAGCAAACACCCCTAGCTACAATGCCATGGACATTTGCTGATGTTGGTCAGCCTATCTCAATATACTGACAAATCAAGTTATGCTGAGTCCAGATATGTATAAAGATTTCAAAATAATAATCTGAATAACAATTTCATTTCAATTTTCTTCTCAAACTTTCCAAAGTGTAGCCCATCTAATCCAAACTAACTTTATTTAGCAAAATCCGTCTATCCATGAATTAATTTTAAGTAATTCTGAGAAAGTCATAAGGCAACTACAAGTTGCAACTTGTGCTTGAGAAGGCAAAAGCGTGATATAAAGCATTGGACCCCTTCATAAGGCGAGGCGTAAGCATCAGAGCGTGAGGTGTAGACCTCATGATTTTTTTTAAATTTTATTTTATAAAATCTATTTATATTATAACATTATTTGAAATGATATAATATTCTACAAATGAATAAAATCAAATCAAGACATTAATCAAGAATGAATTAAGCTTAGTATACAAAAAAAAATGACTATGAAATAAGTTAGATGGAGAAGAGTCATGACCACATGTCTTATTATAGCCACATGGTCTTGCTCAAGACCCCGTGGTTAAAAAATTCACATGAAAACATAAAATGCAAAATAAAAATTACTGAGGTGAAAGAAAGCAATTGTTTATAATAGGTAGGATACTTAGCTCTCAAAGAGAGAATTCTACTACAAATAAAAATGACATAAAAACCATACAAATTCAACCTCACTTGAATATAAGTTGAATCTAATAGAAATATATAGGTTAAAATATTCTCAGGAAAATACAAAGTATAGTTGCTTGCAACACCAAATTTTCCAGTTCGTAGAGAACATGAGAAGAATAGGTATGAGATCTACTCATTTTCATTTTTAGTTTAAGTTAAAATTCATCTTTTTTTCCCTTTTTGCACCATTTTTCTCTTAAAGCATATGCTTTAGTAGAGGAGCGCTTCCCGGGGCACGAAGTGCATGCTTTAGATGTGCTTCAAGTAATGAGGTGTGTGTCTCTTGGGATAAATGGCTTCTCTTTTGCGCCTTAGCTTTGAAAATGCCCAGAAGCGAGCCTTGAGGCAAGCCTAAAAAAAATTTCAAACACCAGTTGCAATATATAATTAAGCTCTTGGCGCCCACTGATATCAAATTGCAAATTTGCATCTTCAAATCAAATGCTAATAGCTAGTTCAATAAAATAGCAGACATTCTATTTTCCTAGATCTGATTCCTCTTGGAATTTTAAAGGCAAGCCGAGAGAGTGTGGCATAGACCAATGTGAAACCAGTTCCCACAGGTACCTCATGCTTCTAGCCCCAGTCCCAGTGTGGCATAGACCAATGTGAAACCAGTTCCCACAGGTACCTTAGCCCCAGTCCATGGGATCACACAAAGAACCAGTAGATACTGGACATTTTATAGTGTTTGGGGGGAGAATAAAAATGTCAAACTGGACATTCCTATCAGATTGTGCTGAGAACGAGAACAAGAACAAGACCAGTGGCATGCCAATCTACATAATTTATAAAAAACTGATTATTTTTCATCCAACTTCTATTCTAATCTCCTAGTCATATGTCAAGCAGCACAATTCTAATTAATCGTGAAGTGAGAGCAAAATCAGATAGAAGAAATTCCAGAGGTCAGGTGGAAATAATTCTGAAAACATTGCAGAAAGAAAAATCTGCTAGAAATAGAATAAAGAAATAGTACCCTTGTGCTTTAGCCCAACGAGAAAGTTGATAGAGTTGTACTGTTTCATTAGAGGCATGGCATCCTAGAAGCAGATAATTTCGAGGCTGAACCATCCATGCAAACCTCATGAAGAGTGCTGAATACACACACATGGCTGCAACATGAAGAATAGGAAAAAGGTGAAATTAGGGCTTAATAACAGATTTCAAGATCTTCTGAAAGATCATTTGCTAACCTCCAGTCATATTGCCAGATATCATTTCCGGGGGTTTTGCGTATCTACCAAACCCTGAAAAGCATCCAGAACTCAATTTAATCATATTAAAAGCTAATGACATAATATTCATAGTACACAGACACGATATAATAGAATTAAGATCTGGACCTCCAACATAAAAGATACAAATAGATTGTTATGCAATTATAGAACGGACAATATTTACATATCACACACTAGACAATCAGATAAGAACCATGATAAAATAAGATGTCAAACCAAAGTAACTATAGTCAAATCAGAGGGCATGTATTCCCCATGGAGCTAATGAAATCCGAGTCCGTTTCACCAATATGAAGGATAAATCATTTGGGAACAGTTTACAGCACACAACATCCCTACAAGACCAAGAATCACTTAAAATTTAATTAAATGAAATGCAATCTCAAAACTCCACAAACGGTTGGAAAAAATAATATGAATTTCATTTCCTCTCCAGTTCAATACGTAGAAAAACTGCTTGTCACGCCCCGCTTTCTAAAATACGTGGAAACGGAGTCGCGATGAGACTCGGCGACGTATATACGTGAGGAAAATACCCCACGTATACACGCTAAGCCTAAAGTAACCTGAACAAGCTATAAATCTAAACCATAAAATCAACGATCACTGCAATAATACATATAATGACTACACATGATCTCAGATAAAAAGGATGGAATAGAAACTAAGTGTGATACACAGGAATCAAGGAATAATACCAGAAATAAATAAAGGCAAGAATACCAGAATCAAAAAGAGAGAAGCTTCAGCTCCTCGCGAAGCGTACGATCACACGAACAGCTGAACAATATAAGAAGATGTTCAATACCCTGAACATGCGAATCCAGGGTCGTCAGAAGCGACCTAACGAGTGTGTGTAACAGGGAAGGTGCTCGTGCAAAACAACGCAAGCAATAACAACATGATAAATGAAATGAAATACAATAGAATAATCAATGTCAAGAACAAAATTATGAACGATATATAACTGGTATCTTGACCACTAATGACAAGATGGGTAACCTAGCACATGGCACTAATCTGGTATACAGTCCGGTCATGTGTACAATCATATATCTATCATAGTTATATATGCGTACAATCGGGTGATCACGGTCAGTCACAATACATTAACAGTTTATCATTATTAATTATGTCAGCGAACACCAATTGCCACATGTAATAGACGCATCCCATACTACGCCTACCACACATGCCAATCGAGATCCTCAGTTATTGAAAGTGATCGGTTGGAGACATTGTCTGTGTTTTAGGTGGGTCCCGTGCATACCCGGGACCACGGCCCAGACCCCTGACGCTGAGCCAGGACCCACCGCAAGGTAATCAGGAACGTGTATAACAGGAACAAGAATAGAACGGGTGCCACTCACCCCACAAGAACCCTGCAGTGGACCCTCTTTCGGCTGCGCAGCCTAAATCCTAGGTCCACCCAAAATACAGACGTTGTCTCCTCCATCAATTTTCTCAATCCCAGTGTAAGTTGTTTAATATCTGGTTATTTAGATTATCAAGATTATTTAACGTGCATGTTACTTGAATCAATAGGATAACTCGGTGATAGTCCCGGTAACAACGTTAACATGTGTAATCAGGATGTCGGTATAATAGGAATATATAATATCAATGAACAGGATACCGGTATAACAGGAATATGTAACAAGTATAATAACATGAGGGTGTTGTTACCGCGTAACAATATTTTCCTAGTAGTTAAGTAACATGGACAATAGTATCAGGTAGATATCATGTATAATCAATCAAGTTTCCTAGGCAAATCATGATATTCAGGGTGAGTAATGACCTGTTGTCATGAATAGAATAATCCGACAAAGTATATAATCAACTCAGGTCCTCAAAGTCATCGATATATTTATCCTCTAAGTCACTGATATATCTAAACCTCAATAACTGAAATAAATATAAGTTCTGATACATCTAATCAAATCCTCATATTTTAATTTGATCAAGATCATCACATACTCTCACTCTACCCAGGTCAGTCACAAGATCTTAAAACTCAAGTAACATAAGTATATATATCTCTCTAAAATCTACCAGGTCAGGTCTACCCAATCAACGTCTATTTCTCAACCACCAAGTCAACTCCAATCTAATCGAGTCTATTTGACAAGTCCAAGATCCCGTCCTTTTAATAAGAACCTCCTATTTAATCAATCATCAATGTCCGACTGAATTTTCACATATTTTACCATCAATAAGAATAATCAGATATGCTGATCATATCAGCCAGATATCCACTCATCTAAATACTATCATGAACCAGTCAAATCCAAGATTTAAATCTGATTATACTCTAAGTTACATCAGCAATAGTTCCAATTCAAATCAAGATCATAACTTAGGAGTGGGACATCCTCAAGTTACATGAAATCTAGAAAGTCTCTATACTCAAACCTCATATCAATAAACATCATTACTCAGATGATTTATCGGTAAATATATTCAAATAAAATATTTACAACTATTAATCCAAAATCTGTATTATATGATAGATCAAAAATCAAGATAAGGTATTCTCCCATATGATCAGAATCAAACTATTATTGATCTCATCTAAATATGAATCAAGATCTCATGTAAATCTCAAGTTGAACTCTAGGTCTATATATAAATCCAAGCATCAAGATAACTCAACCTTAAGGTAACATTTCATTTAATGCATATTTATTGTCTAACTGAATTCTCGTCTGTAATATCATCAAATAAATGTCCGATAATACCTCAACTAAATTAACAAATATGAACAAGGCCAATCTCAAAATCAATCCAAGTCACAGTCTAAGATGTATGACAACTAGCCTATAATTAAAAGTAAATAATCCTCAACACATGCAATGATACTGACAAAACTCATATGAACTACACAAATAAGTTGATCAATCTTTCGTCTCATGAAGTGATACAGCAAGTCAAACGGGTAAAATATGATATAAAGTCACATGAAATAATACGAATAAAACACAATAACGATAAAGAAGAAAATGACATAAGAACAAATACTCACAACAAAATAAAATTACACAAAGATAACACTCACAAAATAGAATTATAGAAGGAAAAGAAAACTCACCTGAACTCGATCCCAAGTCCAAAGCATTGAAATCATAAGACCCCGATAAATCTACATACTTCATTCAATAGGAATTGTTAGATTTTTAAAAGGATATTTTAAGGAGTTTAAATCTTGATTAATTAGTTTAGGAGTTAGAAATATGATTCTTTAGGTTTAATGAATTTAGTAGGTTTAATTTAAACCAAATTCTAATTTTTGTTGGATTTTTAATAGGCTTTAAATCATTAAAATACTTAACGGGTCTAGATTTACCATTAAGCAGAAATGGTTTTAAAGTGGGTGATTTGAATTAATTTATGTTGGTATTAGTCTAAAATTTTTAACATAAAAAGTAGAAGTATTATAGATTATTGTTTATATTTTTCTCAATTTTTTTGATATTTTTAATAAATTATTTTAATATACAAATTCACCTTTCTTCCTTCTTTCTTCTTTTCTTTCCCTTTTTTTTGCAACAGCCCAGTCCTCTCAGGCCCAGGCCGGACCAGGCCTAGACCAGGTCTGGGATTTTCTTTTTTCTTTTCTTTTTTTTAATAGGGCCCAAAGCCCTGGCTGTGGCCCAGGCGGCCTGGCCCAGGCTAGGCCAGGTCGGCACTGGCCAGGCTGGGCCGCGCTTGGGCGTGGCCCAGCTGGACTGCACAGACCAATCCGGTCTGTGCAGTAGGTCGAGCTGCTCGGCCAGGCCAAGAGCAGCGGCAACTTTTTTTTTAACTTGGCTGTAAAATTTCAGAAAAATATATAAATTAAAATTATGAGTTAGTATTATCTCACATGTATTTTTGTTGGATTTATGGTTGGATTTTTTATTGGGTTTTGATGTATAAAAATATTCATGGAGATTATAATATAGACATGATTATTAATAAACAATTTATATTATATTAATTACGGAAAACAGGTATACTTTCTTAGATTTTGATTTGCTCAAATCAAGATTTTGTGGAGTATTAAAACAATGATCATACAAAAATTTTATTAGATAAGTTTCTAGAAACCAATAATTATATTGAGGGGAGTTTTAGCAGATTGCTGAAATTAGTAATTTATTTTTGTGGTTCTAATTTTATTTATTATTATATTTTTTTAAAAAACTGAAATTAAATTCACAGTCTAAATCTACTTACTTGAGTTGTTCCTCCTTACTTGCTCCTCAATCCTTGTACCTCGAAACTCCTTTTCGTTCACGATCCGCTTGAGGAGAAAGGAAGGACGGAAGTGGGGAGCGTTTGGATTAGGGCTTTCTCTTGAGGTAGAAGAGAAATAAAGGATTTGAGTCTTTATATAGGTTATTAGATAATTTAGAAACATGAATTCCAGTTAGGTTTAGATTGCTTAATTTAGTAGTTAGGATTAGAATTGAAGATTGCTAAAAATCTCAAGGAGATCCGATTTAGATATGATTTTTGTTAGGATTTAAATTAGGATTAGTTAAGATTAATGAAAAGATTTGATAAGATAGGATTTGGATTACGATTGGGTTTTAGGTTAATGGGTAAGGATCTCATGGTAATGGGTTATAGATTATATTTAGGCTTTAGTTAGAAGAAATAAGTAATATAAGAATAAAAAAATAGAGGGTGGGCTCGCGGGCTTAGTTTTTAGGCTTAAAGAAAAATTGAAAAAGATGAAAATAAGGAAGTGGGCTTGGCTCATGTGGGCTTAGCATAAAAAGAAAAATAAAATAAAATGAAAAGGAGAATGGGCTGAGCTTATTGGGCTTGGATAAAAATAATAATACTACTAATAGTGATTAACAATATCATAATAATAATTAACAATAATAATTATAATAATAACAACAATAGTAATAATAATAAAATTATTAACATTAAAAATCTTATCTAATAATACTTGGTAAAAATACTACCATTAATAATAATGACTAAAACAATACAATATGAACAAGAATAATAACAATATCAATATTAACAATAATAGCAACTACAATAATAATACTAATAACATAGTAATGGGAAAATACTAGTAGTAATTAAAATGATAATACTTAATAATGCTAAATATAATTATAAGGCTAAAATACCATTTACTATCTTAAAACAATTTGTACTGTAACTCAAGTTAATAAATAATAATAATATCACCAGTAAAATAAAATAAATACTTTAGAAAAATAAAAATACAGTATTTTAGATTAGGGACATTCTACCCACCTTATAAAAATTTCGTCCTCGAAATTTCGATAAAGTAGAGAATGATAGGAAAACAGAATCAAGGGAGAAAACAAACAAACTTTCACGTCGCTTCCGAACACATCATGGGTCTGCTACGCTTCCGCTGCGCGCTCTGATCTCTGCTAACGGCTTCAAAAAGGAGTGATCAAACTCAGGGGGCAAAATCAGGGAAATAGGATTAGAAAGAGGATAGGAATCAAGATGGAACCCAGATTACTCTGAAAAAAGAGTTAGAATCGGGGATATCAACAAATCAAAGAGATTGATATCAAAAGGGAGAACGATCAATTCCAAATGGACTCAATATCAATTGTGTGAATCCTATATATTTATTGCAGTGTAAATAAAACTTGTTTCAAGTTACCGGTAAGAACTAGGTTCTCTTTTTATGTCGAACCTGGCTTTAATATCAAGAAAACCCTGCCACGTCCCGCTTCCCAAAATACGTGAAAACGGAGTCGCGACGAGACTCGACGACGTATATACGTGAGAAAAATACCCCACGTATACACGCTAAGCCTAAAGTAACCTGAACAAGCTATAAATCTAAACCATAAAATCAACGATCACTGCAATAATACATATAATGACTACACATGATCTCAGATAAAAAAGATGGAATAGAAGCTAAGTGTGATACACAGGAATCAAGGAATAATACCAGAAATAAAGAAAGGCAAGAATACTAGAATCAAAAAGAGAGAAGCTCCAGCTCCTCGCGAAGCGTACGATCACACGAACACCTGAACAATATAAGAAAATGTCCAATACCCTGGACATGCGAATCCAGGGTCGTCAGAAGCGACCTAATGAGTGTAACAGGGAAGATGCTCGTGCAAAACAACGCAAGCAATAACAACATGATAACTGCAATGAAACATAATAGAATAATCAATGTCAAGAACAAGGTTATGAACGATATATAACTGGTATCTTGACTACTAATGTCAAGATGGGTAACCTAGCACATGGCACTAATCTGGTATACAGTCCGGTCATGTGTACAATCATATATCTATCATAGTTATAAATGCGTACAATCGGGTGATCACGGTCAGTCACAATACATTAACAGTTTATCATTATTAATTATGTCAGCGAACACCAATTGTCACATGTAATAGACGCATCCCATACTACGCCTACCACACATGCCAATCGAGATCCTCAGTTATTGAGAGTGATCGGTTGGAGACATTGTCTGTGTTTTAGGTGGGTCCCGTGCATACCCGGGACCACGGCCCAGACCCCTGACGCTGAATCAGGACCTACCGCAAGGTAGTCAGGAACGTGTATAACAGGAACAAGAACAGAACGGGGTGCCAGTCACCCCACAGGAACCCTGCAGTGGACCCTCTTTCGGTTGCGCAACCTAAATCCTAGGTCCACCTAAAATACAGACGTTGTCTCCTCCATCAATTTTCTTAATCCCAGTGTAAGTTGTTTAATATCAGGTTATTTAGATTATCAAGATTATTTAACGTGCATGTTACTTGAATCACTGGGATAACTCGGCGATAGTCCCGGTAACGTCAACATGTGTAATCAGGATGCCGATATAATAGGAATATATAATATCAATGAACAGGATATCAGTGTAACAGGAATATGTAACAAGTATAACATGAGGGTGTTGTTACCGTGTAACAATATTTTCTCAGTAGTTAAGTAACATGGACAATAGTATCAGGTAGATATCATGTATAATCAATCAAGTTTCCTAAGCAAATCATGATATTCAGGGTGAGTAATGACCAGCTGTCATGAATAGAATAATCCGGCAAAGTATATAATCAACTCAGGTCCTCAAAGTCATCGACATATTTATCCTCTAAGTCACTGATATATCTGAACCTCAATGACTGAACTAAATACAAGTTTTGATACATCTAAACAAATCCTCATATTTTAATTTGATCAAGATCATCACATACTCTCACTCTACCCAGGTCAGTCACAAGATCTTAAAACTCAAGTAACATAAGTATATATATCTCTTTAAAATCTACTAGGTCAGGTCAACCCAATCAACGTCTATTTCTCAACCACCAAGTCAACTCCAATCTAATTGAGTCTATTTGACAAGTCCAAGATCCCGTTCTTTTAATAAGAACCTCCTATTTAATTAATCATCAATGTCCGACTGAATTTTCACATATTTTACCATCAATAAGAATAATCAGATATGCTGATCATATCAGCCAGATATCCACTCATATAAATACCATCATGAACCAGTCAAATCCAAGATTTAAATCTGATTATACTCTAAGTTACATCACCAATAGTTCCAATTCAAATCAAGATCATAACTTAGGAGTCGCGACGAGACTCGACGACGTATATACGTGAGAAAAATACCCCACGTATACACGCTAAGCCTAAAGTAACCTGAACAAGCTATAAATCTAAACCATAAAATCAACGATCACTGCAATAATACATATAATGACTACACATGATCTCAGATAAAAAGGATGGAATAGAAGCTAAGTGTGATACACAGGAATCAAGGAATAATACCAGAAATAAAGAAAGGCAAGAATACTAGAATCAAAAAGAGAGAAGCTCTAGCTCCTCGCGAAGCGTACGATCACACGAACACCTGAACAATATAAGATGTCCAATACCCTGGACATGCGAATCCAGGGTCGTCAGAAGCGACCTAATGAGTGTGTGTGTAACAGGGAAGGTGCTCGTGCAAAACAACGCAAGCAATAACAACATGATAACTGCAATGAAACATAATAGAATAATCAATGTCAAGAACAAGGTTATGAACGATATATAACTGGCATCTTGACCACTAATGTCAAGATGGGTAACCTAGCACATGGCACTAATCTGGTATACAGTCCGGTCATGTGTACAATCATATATCTATCATAGTTATATATGCGTACAATCGGGTGATCACGGTCAGTCACAATACATTAACAGTTTATCATTATTAATTATGTCAGCGAACACCAATTGTCACATGTAATAGACGCATCCCATACTACGCCTACCACACATGCCAATCGAGATCCTCAGTTATTGAAAGTGATCGGTTGGAGACATTGTCTGTGTTTTAGGTGGGTCCCGTGCATACACGGGACCACGGCCCAGACCCCTGACGCTGAATCAGGACCTACCGCAAGGTAGTCAGGAACGTGTATAACAGGAACAAGAACAGAACGGGGTGCCAGTCACCCCACAGGAACCCTGCAGTGGACCCTCTTTCGGTTGCCAACCTAAATCCTAGGTCCACCTAAAATACAGACGTTGTCTCCTCCATCAATTTTCTCAATCCCAGTGTAAGTTGTTTAATATCAGGTTATTTAGAGTATCAAGATTATTTAACGTGCATGTTACTTGAATCACTGGGATAACTCGGCGATAGTCCCGGTAACGTCAACATGTGTAATCAGGATGCTGGTATAATAGGAATATATAATATCAATGAACAGGATACCAGTGTAACAGGAATATGTAACAAGTATAACATGAGGGTGTTGTTACCGTGTAACAATATTTTCTCAGTAGTTAAGTAACATGGACAATAGTATCAGGTAGATATCATGTATAATCAATCAAGTTTCCTAGGCAAATCATGATATTCAGGGTGAGTAATGACCTGCTGTCATGAATAGAATAATCCGGCAAAGTATATAATCAACTCAGGTCCTCAAAGTCATTGACATATTTATCCTCTAAGTCACTGATATATCTGAACCTCAATGACTGAACTAAATACAAGTTCTGATACATTTAATCAAATCCTCATATTTTAATTTGATCAAGATCATCACATACTCACTCTACCCAGGTCAGTCACAAGATCTTAAAACTTAAGTAACATAAGTATATATATCTCTAAAATCTACCAGGTCAGGTCAACCCAATCAACGTCTATTTCTCAACCACCAAGTCAACTCCAATCTAATTGAGTCTATTTGACAAGTCCAAGATCCCGTCCTTTTAATAAGAACCTCCTATTTAATCAATCATCAATGTTCGACTGAATTTTCACATATTTTACCATCAATAAGAATAATCAGATATGCTGATCATATCAGCCAGATATCCACTCATATAAATACCATCATGAACCAATCAAATTCAAGATTTAAATCTGATTATACTCTAAGTTACATCACCAATAGTTCCAATTCAAATCAAGATCATAACTTAGGAGTGGAACATCCTCAAGTTACATGAAATCTAGAAAGTCTCTATACTCAAACCTCGATATCAATAAACATCATTACTCAGATAATTTATCGGTGAATATATTCAAATAAAATACTTACAACTATTAATCCAAAATCTGTATTATATGATAGATCAAAAATCAAGGTAAGGTATTCTCCCATATGATCAGAATCAAACTATTATTGATCTCATCTAAATATGAATCAAGATCTCATGTAAATCTCAAGTTGAACTCTAGGTCCATATATAAATCCAAGCATCAAAATAACTCAACCTTAAGGTAACATTTTATTTAATGCATATTTATTGTCTAACTGAATTCTCGTCTGTAATATCATCAAATAAATGTCTGATAATACCTCAACTAAATTAACAAATATGAACAAGGCCAATCTCAAGATCAATCCAAGTCACAGTCTAAGATGTACGACAACTAGCCTATAATCAAAAGTAAATAATCCTCAACACATGCAATGATACTGACAAAACTCATGAACTACACAAATAAGTTGATCAATCTATTATGTCTCATGAAGTGATACAGCAAGTCAAACGGGTAAAATATGATATAAAGTCACATGAAATAATACGAATAAAACACAATAACGTTAAAGAAGAAAATGACATAAGAACAAACACTCACAACAAAATAAAATTACACAAAGAAAAGAAACACTCACAAAATAGAATTATAAAAGGAAAAGAAAACACTCACCTGAACTCGATCCCAAGTCCAAAGTACTGAAATCATAAGGCCCCGATAAATCTACATACTTCATTCAATAGGAATTATTTGATTTTTAAAAGGATATTTTAAGGAGTTTAAATCTTGATTAATTAGTTTAGGAGTTAGAAATATGATTCTTTAGGTTTAATGAATTTAGTAGGTTTAATTTAAACCAAATTCTAATTTTTGTTGGATTTTTAATAGGCTTTAAATCATTAAAATACTTAACGGGTCTAGATTTACCATTAAGGAGAAATGGTTTAAAAGTGGGTGATTTGAATTAATTTATGTTAGTATTAGTTTAAAATTTTTAACATAGAAAGTAGAAGTATTATAGATTATTGTTTATATTTTTCTCAATTTTTTTGATATTTTTAATAAATTATTTTAATATACAAATTCACCTTTCTTTCTTCCTTTCTTTCTTCTTTTCTTTCCCTTTTTTTTCAACAACCCAGGCCTCTCAGGCCCAGGCCGGACCAGGCCGGGTTCGGGATTTTCTTTTTTCTTTTCTTTTTTTTAATAGGGCCCAAAGCCTTGGCTATGGCCCAGGCGGCCTAGCCCGGGCCAGGCCAAGCCGGCACTGGCCCAGCCGGGCCAGGCTGGGCCGCGCCTGGGCCCAGCTGGACTGCACAGACCAACCCAATCTGTGCAGTAGGCGGAGCTGCTCTCGGCCTGGCCGAGAGCAGCGGCAACTTTTTTTTTAACTTGGATGTAAAATTTCAGAAAAATATATAAATTAAAATTATGAGTTAGTATTATCTCACATGTATTTTTGTTGGATTTATGGTTGGATTTTTGATTGGGTTTTGATGTATAAAAATATTCATGGAGATCATGATATAGACATGATTATTAATAAACAATTTATATTATATTAATTATGGAAAACAAGTTTACTTTCTTAGATTTTGATTTGCTCAAATCAAGATTTTGTGGAGTATTAAAACAATGATCATACAAAAATTTTATTAGATAAGTTTCTAGAAACCAATAATTATATTGAGGGGAGTTTTAGCAGATTGCTGAAATTAATAATTTATTTTTTTGGTTCTAATTTTATTTATTATTATATTTTTTTAAAAAACTGAAATTAAATTCACAATGTAGATCTACTTACTTGAGTTGTTCCTCCTTACTTGCTCCTCAATCCTTGTATCTCGAAACTCTTTTTTCGTTCACGATCCGCTTGAGGAGAAAGAAAGGACGGAAGTGGGGAGAGTTTGGATTAGGGTTTTCTCTTGAGATAGAAGAGAAATAAAGGATTTGAGTCTTTATATAGGTTATTATATTTTTAGAAACATGAATTCCAGTTAGGTTTAGATTGCTTAATTTAGTAGTTAGGATTAGAATTGAAGATTGCTAAAAATCTCAAGAAGATCCGATTTAGATATGATTTTTGTTAGGATTTAAATTAGGATTAGTTAAGATTAATGAAAAAGATTTGATAAGATAGGATTTGGATTAGGATTAGGATTGGGTTCTGGGTTAATGGGTAAGGATCTCATGGTAATGGGTTATAGATTATATTTAGGCTTTAGTTAGAAGAAATAAGTAATATAAGAATAAGAAAAATAGAGGGTGGGCTCGCGGGCTTAATTTCTGGGCTTAAAGAAAAATAGAAAAAGATGAAAATAAGGAAGTGGGCTTGGCTTATGTGAGCTTAGCATAAAAAGAAAAATAAAATAAAATGAAAAGGAGAATGGGTTGAGCTTATTGGGCTTGGATGAAAATAATAATACTACTAATAGTGATTAACAATATCATAATAATAATTAACAATAATAATTATAATAATAACAACAATAGTAATAATAATAAAATTATTAACATTAAAAATCTTATCTAATAATACTTGATAAAAATACTACCATTAATAATAATGACTAAAACAATACAATATGAACAGGAATAATAACAATATCAATATTAACAATAATAGCAATTACAATAATAATACTAGTAACATAGTAATGGGAAAAATACTAGCTAGTAATTAAAATGATAATACTTAATAATGCTAAATATAATTATAAGGCTAAAATACCATTTACTATCTTAAAATAATTTGTATTGTAACTCAAGTTAATAAATAATAATAATATCACCAGTAAAATAAAATAAATACTTTAGAAAAATAAAAATACAGTATTTTTGATTAGGGATATTACACTGCTCATACTTGCTAATTGGTATAGGAAACATTCAAAAATGGCCTAAATATCATTCTAGAAATTTTCTATCACTACCAGCTGAATTGAACAATTATAGAAGTATTCCAAATGCAATGTAAACTATTTCAGACTACATTTATTGTACTTAAAGATAATATTATCAATGCCTTGAGATGTTTCATACTCCACAAACTCAAATATAGGTCAGACCAAATTTTGATATAACCATAAATTGCCAGCTATTTCGATGGCTTTTGCACCTTCTGTTGAACCCGATTTTATTCCATCAACAGCTACAAAACTGCAATTGTCCGTTCTGCAGCCTTCAGTGCCTCGATAAGCATGGATCTGTACTCCAAAAGGGAAATGTTCATATCCACCAACATCTCCCAATCCCTTCTGTGCTACAAGAATAAGTAACAAATAAATTCCTCCCCTAAATTTGTTCTCCGTTGACATCTGTGATATGTAAGATAATACAGTTTTTTCCATCGTCATTGCCATCAGCAACTTGAATTTGTACTCCAGAGGCAATTGCTATAACTTGTGAGACAGGACAGGCCCTTCCGAACCATGTAATTTCCTTTCATTGGCACCTGCAATGTGCAAAACAACATTTGTCTGGCACATTGCCATCTTCAACGGCATCATAATGGTATATAGATCAGGCATTCAATGCACCCCACAGCTAACAAACTAATACTTTAAATCATGCCTCCTGAATGACTGCTCTACTTGCTCTACCAAAACATAAATGGTACAAGGACTAAAACTAGAGAAGCGGCAAACAATAATAAGAAGTGTAAAGCAAATATAGGATATGTAAACTTGCTGAGCATCAGCTCTTCTTAAATATCATAAGTTGAAATGTGTAAGCACCAACAACGAAGCTTAAGCTCATTCAGTATGACACTTCTCCCCCGTGTGGGGGGGTTTGTGGGACCAAATCTCTCCATCCTCGATGGGAGAGGAGATTTTTTGAATTAAAAATGCAGGCATGAACTCTTGCTGGTTGTTATGAAATAATTCAAGTTCACAGAGCACGGAGGTTACCAGCAATTCATGGATCTCATTGTGATCCATGTACACTACACGAGGACCAATTAAACTTGCATGACAATAATTCTCCCCTTTAGAGGAGTTTGTTCTCCCTTAATGAGATATTTCTTTCCCCATTAAGGGATCCTTTCCCCCAATATAGGGCCTCCATTCTTTGGGATGCCCCACTTTGATCTCTCCCCCCTACTGTAAGCCTACAAGCCTTTCTCCAGGAAAAAGAAAGAAAGAAAGAAAGAAAATGCACCATCTGAAATTCAAATTAGCACCTAATAAAGTTCAAATTCATTATTTGGTTGGTGAAGAATTGAGAAAATCCAATTCCATGGTGAATTGATATTTCAACTTTTCTCTTAAACAGTGGTGACGTGGAATTCCCTCTCAAAATGAGTAACTTTCCCACTGTAATATTGAGTTTCCAATACTGGAACTTCAAGATATACAAATGATTGTATTATATCATGATGCTAATGGAGATCAAAAATAATATTTCACAATTTTCCTAAATATAATAATATCTTGGGTGCGACCAAATGTGGGGACTTCCTTGAAAAAGTTGTGTATTCTACACATACTAGTTAAATTAAATTTTTATGACTTCTAAAACAAATGCATTGTGTTTTCATATAAAAATTCAAAAGTTAATCAGAGTATTGCATTATTATCTTTACGTATTGTCTGATGAGAGGTGAACGTATCTGTTGTCTAAAGAAGAATATGATATAATCTATTACATCCAACCAAAAGAAGAATTGAAATACTGGATTCCCCTTTCCGGACACAAGAAGGAATCGAAAAATCAAGAAGCCCAATTACATCTAACCACAAAAAGGAAATGAACATCAAGAAGTCCAATTACAGCCAACTTGAGACAAGAAGCAGAATTCAATAAATTTTAGCGTATCAATGAAACAATGTGAATTTGACATGGCAAGCCCTGATTCTTAATTTAGTAATTGGAAGGAATCACAACAGTTTAGGTAACCAAGTGGTCCCTTAAATTAACATAGAATGTACAAGTGAATGTCATGAGCAGGAAAATTGCACATACATAAGCTCAAACACAATTATTTACATTCGAGACAATAAAAAAATAGGTAAAACTGTATTTCTTTCTCTTTTATTTTACTATTGTGTGTGCGTGTGGGTGTTTGGGGGTTTGTGGGGTGGGGGGGGGGGTGAACGAGGCCACATAATTAGGAGAGGAGACCACAAGGACGAAGGTTCCTAGAGAATGAGGATTAAATTACTACTCTGTTATATGGTTGAACAGAGAAGGCTGGAAGAATGTTGAAAGGAGGAGAAATTTTCATTTTGGTCCAATGCTGCTGAGCGAACAGATATATTTGATAATCATTCCTGACAACATTCCAGGGGGGAAAAAAAAAAAACCAAAACAACCATGCACAGTTCAAAAATATTCCCATGCTTGGCTACCCTACCTCACCCCTGACCCTACAGCAATCCCTGAAATTCTCCTATCACTGTTATTAGACCAGAGATAGGGAAGCATTGATATCCAATAAGCAAGAAAAGAGATCAAAACAATAACCTAATGTGACAACCTAGATATTATGCTATTACATCTTCTAGTTTTTGAGTTGGTTTAGGGTAGCATCAATGACACAATGAATCAACAGATGTAATCCAACATAACTAATTTATCAAAGGCAATATTACATGTTTAGGATGGGACATGCAAAATTTGCAAGGCACATGATTGCTCACTAATATTGCATATTTATTATTATATTCCCACATTTTAATTGTAATAAAATTTTGTTATATAACCCATTTGTTATCTAATAGTATGCAGGTGTAATTAATGGAGAAAGAGGAGAAAAGGTACAAAAATATCCAAATAATTCGGATGTTTAAAGATAAGAATTTCTAGCCAAAGAAATCAACGGGGATATTTTAAAATCCAAACATCCAGAGGAAATTCTATTTGAAGAAACGAGGGGGGGAACTGAAAAGGGGAGATACGCGGCAAAAGATCTGGCCCAACGACCAGATCTTTGCCGCGAATCCGCGGCTCTGGCAGCGTTTCCGCAGCCAGAATCTAGCCATTGGGCCAGCGTCTTTGCTCTTATCTCCACACTACTTCTCCACTTCATCTTCTCCTATAAATACTCCACCTGAGCAGAGCAGAAGGGATGTAGAGTAGAGTTTAGGCTTAGGCTTTTACTTTAGATTTAGGTTAGGATTTTGTTAATTTGTTTTGAATGTAATCTTCATTTTTTTTATTTCTTTTTGTTCTAGTTTAGTCCAAAAAAGAGAGAGGGGAAACAAGTGTGTAATTTGTAATTGAAGGTGACAATCAATGAAGAATTTTCACTCCACGATCTACTTCTCATTTCTAGGTATGTATCTGTTTATTTATTTGATTTTCACGGCTCACTACTCTCTACCCTCTTTTTTCTACTTTTGATTAATTTTGTGACCCGGTTGAATCATTTACATGCTTTGGTTCAAGCTTTACATTCTACGAGTATTCTTGAAGGCACATGAGGATGGGTGTTGGTTTTTAAAATGATTTTTAAACTTATTTTTATTCAATACTTGATTTTCTTAATGGTTTAACATTCGGTGTTTAAAAAAAATTGCATTCTTCACTATCTCATGTGTTTTGCTTAGACATTTACTGATGATCCAAATTGAGGCACGAATCTTTCAACAAGTATATAGAGAGTTAGTAGATTAGTGAGCCTAGATTTGCTTTTCATTTACATTTCTTAACCCGTGCTTTCCACCGTTTCTTTGAAACCCTAATTCACTCTCTCTTGAACTTTCTTTTGTTTTCTTTTTCTTTAAACCACTCTCCAAACTTAACTATATTCTTTTCATTCTTTCTTTTTCTTTTAAAACAGAGAAATAATTTATTTTTGACAAAGTACCGAAATGCTTTCATCGCATCCCTTCTTGTGGATCACGAACCGCTTAACCACTTGCTACAGTGGTAGAACTACGAGAAACCAAAGCACGATATTTAATCTTTTATTTACAAACTCTATTTCTGTGCTCGTTTTACCTCAATCAAATTTTGGGGGCGTTGTCGGGGAAAGAACGGTATAATTGTTATTTAACAAGTTTTGTTTTCTGTTTCAGTGTACAGGGAAAAATTTTAAGAAACTATCAGCTGCAGAAGGAGCCCTGCTGCCATGTGCCTCTGCTCAAGAAAGCAAAGCACAGGGGATTACTGTATTGCCACAAAAACGCGACAAAAGTCGCGTTTGCGTGGGCACTACAGTAGATCTACTGACTGAATTTTTCAGGGGTGCTGCATTGCAATATATGTATTCTTCTACTATTAGTTTTTCATGTTATTTGATATTGTACATTGTTTTAATTCAACAGTAACTCATTTGTTGAAAATTGCTAAAAAAAAGGTTAGATTTGCATCTAGGCATTCGTCTATTTTCGTTACTTTCAATTACTGTTGAAGAGCGCTCAAGCAAGATACGTGTGCACTGCATTTAGCATAGGGAACACTTGAGAGTGGTTTACATTGCTTTGAGTGTTATTTTTGCTAAATATTTGTACATGTTGCAATAAAAAGACTCAAGGGCAAATCCGATAAAAAAGATAAGGTGGGAGAGTCATTACCCTATCTTAGCCCAAAAAATCATCTCCTCACTCACTAACTCAATCCTAACTTAAAATTGAGTAGACGTTGGTCCTAGGAACATCTCGAACTCAATAGGAAATTAACCTAGGGAGGAAGTTGTTAGAGTTTGACTCTATTCAAATCGATGTCTAAGGTTAGAGATTAAGAGGCAAGATCCTCGAAAACCAGCAGTTTGGCATAATTAAGGCTCGTTGCTCTGCACAGATACCTCCCATTAAATTTTGCCCCTACCTGGCCGATTAACCTGTGGTCAGGCTGCTGCAATATACCTCTTCTGGATAGTCAACTAGTTAGGAGTCGTCTAGATCTAAGGTCTATCCTAACATAAGCTTGATTTTTTTCTTTCTTTTTTTGTTTGTTTGTTTGTTTTTATTTGTTTTTGTTATTGTATGAGAAATGGATTATAACCATAATTTTTTAACTTTAATATTAATCCATATTTCACCCCAACCTCTTTTGACTCGGATATCACCAACCCGGCATTGCATAACTTTAACCAACGAAATATGTCGGATTGATTTTATCCGACTCAACATACTTCTCAATTCCAGTATTATGAACAAGATTGGAACAACCATCTCTACTCTTCATCGAGTCAATGGGGATACACCTCCCCCGGCTAATATGGCCAACCACCTTTCCAACATTCAGAATCATATACTCCTTATCGAGAACAACCGATTGAAGAAAAATCCAAGTTAGAAAAGAATATAGAAGCCTTGCATGAGTCCGAGCGATAATTTCAAAACATGATGGACTCACAATTTCAACAAAATTCCCAAAGCCAACTTTCATACTCACCTTTTCAAGAAGAACCAACTGACTTAGAAAAGAGTATGAAACACATGATTCAGACTCAAACTTTGTTGCCCAGTCTATCGATAGGTTAGAAGCACAAATGAGTTAATTGATCAACACTTATATGATTGAGAAAACTCTCTCTTATCAATATTTGATCAATCCTGATATCTCTAACCCTATTGATCTGGCCCAAGAGTCATATTGTTTTGAAAACAAAGATTCAATTTCATCACACAATCTTGAACTTGACCAAGACCAAACTATTGACAAATTGACAAGTTTTCACTTCAATGAAATTGAACTTGAATATGAATGTGACCCTGATCTTCAATTTTGTGATTCAGTCCCAATTTTTGACTCAATGTTGACTCTTGTATCCTTACCTGATTTGGACTACATTCCCGAGCCAACATTGATTCCCGTACCTATAAATCTTGAACATGAACCACTAATTTTGAAAAATCACATTCCATTGATGGGAAAAGAATGTGAAACTCAATTATTGATTTGGACCCGACTCCTGAACCAAATCCGACTCTAGAACCTAAACTTGATTTAAATCAACTCCCTGAGCCAGTATTAGTTCCAGTACCTTTCACTCTTAAGCCCAAATCAACCATGCCATCGAATCACATTTCGTTGTTGGATCAAGTTAAAGGACATTATGACTCCAAGATGATTTTTCAAGATTGGTCATTTAACCGGAATGAGTGTCATGATAGAATCTTGCATGATCCTATTCAATTTAGGGGCTATAAATATTTCAATGGGTTAGAGGTCAAAAGTGAGTTCCTACGAACTCCAAGGTCATTAGATTGGGCATCAGCGCTTGCACCAATCAGACGGCCACCAGAACCACCACCTTGAGGTAATATTTTTCCTTTCTTATTATTTTTTTATGCATATATGTATTTTATTCATACATTAAGGACAATGCATGAGATAAGTGTGGGGGGTTTACTAACACAGGTTTTTCTTTTTTTAAAATATGAAAAAATTCTCTTTTCTTTTAAAAAAACTTTTGATGTGGGAAACAATATTTTGACCTATTTTTGTAAGAAATTAAGTTAATCTTAAGGAATAGAAGAATCATGATTAGGATTTCTTAATACTTGGTCAAAATAAGAGTATTTGTTTGATTTTTAGGTTTAAAAAGAAAATTGAAAAATAATTTAGTCTTAATTTTTACCTTAATGAAATATGCACTTTATACATGTACTTGCACACTTAAGATTTAAAACAAAAACTCTTGTGCCTTATAAAAAAATATTATATATATTATATATATCCACTGATTAAGCTGGGTATTTGTGCCTCATAAAGCACAAGTATTCACGCCTAAAAGTGGTTAATATCACAAATTAAATCCTTTAGTTTTGTGGCCTTATTTGCTTGAGTCCTTAAGTCCGAGAGGTGTTTTCTCACCTAGTGCCCTAAGACCGTTCGATTTGGGAGTCACTAGCTAAAGGCTCGTTACATCGGGCGAATTAAAAGCCTAATAGAACTAAGAAAAAATGTTGCCATCGTATATAAAATAAGGCATAAGAGTTGGAGTTAAAGAATCCCGAGTCATATATTCACGATCACAAAGGTGCATATGATTTAGAGTAAAATAATAGACCAAATGAGAAATAAAGTTTGAATCCTTACTTTGATTGATAACAAGTTCTTGCATAGAGACTAAGTTTAGGAATGAATAATTTGATGATCCTATGACTTATAGATCACTTTATTTTTGCAAGAATTCTTCAAAGATTTTCTCTTTAAAAATAAGTTTTCGAAAATACTAACACTTTATTTTTCTTTCTTTTATGAATTTTGTGAGTGTAATCCACTGAAAACCCTCAGGAGACTTAACTCCTACTCTAGAAGAAACCTAGAGGTTTAAAGGCTTACTGTACACGCTCAGTGCAGTCGTGTGACCTGCGTGGTTTACTCTTAGTATTAGTTTTCCTATTTTGCTCGAGGACGAGCAAAAGATTGGTGTGGGAGTGTGATTGTTCATTAATATTACATATTTATTGTCACATTTTCACATTTTAATTGTAATAAAACTCTGTTATTTAACTCATTTGTTGTCTAATGGTGTGCAAGTGTAATTAATGAAAAAAGAGAAGAAAAAGTACAAAAATATCCAAATAGTTTGGATGTTTAAAGATAAGAATTCCTAGCTGAAGAAAGCAACAGGGATATTCTAAAATCCAAACATCTAGAGGAAATTTTATCTAAAAAAACAGGGGAAAACTGAAAGGGGGAGATACGTGGCAAAAGATCTGACCCAACGGCCAGATCTTTGTCGTGGCTCCGCGGCTCTTGCCGCGTTTTCGCGGCCAGACGCTGGCCGTTGGGCCAGCATCTTTGCTCTTATCTCCACACTACTTTCCCACTTCATCTCCTTATATAAATACTCCACTAGAGCAGAGCAAAAGGAACGTAGAGTAGAGTTTAGTCTTAGGTTTTTACTTTAGATTTAGGTTAGGATTTTGTTAGTTAGTTTTGAAAGTAATCTTTATTTTTTGTATTTTTTGTTCTAGTTTAGTCCAGAAAAGAGAAAGGAAACGAGTGTGTATGATTAAAGATGAAAATCAATAAAGAATTTCACTCTATGATCTACTTCTCATTTCTAGGTATGTATCTGTTATTTATTTGATTTTCAAGGCTCACTACTCTCTACCCTCATCATTCTACTTTTGATTGATATTGTGACCCAGTTGAATTATTTACATGCCTTAGTTCAAGCCTTGCATTCTGCGAGTGTTCTTAAAGGCACATGAGAATGGGTGTTGGTTTTTTAAATGATTTTTAAACTTATTTTTATTCCATACTTCATTTTCGTGACAGTATAACATTCGATGTTTAAAAAGTTACATTCTTCACTGTCTTATGTGTTTTGCTTAGGCATTTACCGATGTTCCAAATTGAGGAATGTATCTTTCAAGATGTAAGTATATAGAGTGTTAGTAGATTAGGGAACCTAATTTCCTTTTCTTTTACATTTCTTAACTCCTGCTTTCCACGGTTTCTAATTCATTTCTCTTGAACTTTCTTTTGTTTTTTTCCTTTAAACCACTCTTCAAACTTAACCATATTCTTTTCATTCTTTCTTTTTCTTTTAAAAATAGAGAAATAATTTGTTTTTGATAAAATACCGAAATGCTTTCATCGCATCTCTCCTTGTGGATCACGACTTATTTAGCCACTTGCTACAGCGGTAGAATTGCGAGAAACCAAAGCACGATATTTAATCTTTAATTTACAAACTCTATTTTTTGTGCTTGTTTTACCTCAATCAGCACATCACAGCACATCACATAGGCCAAGCAAACTCTTATTCATAACAAAAGATGTGTTTATATGGTAAAAAATCAGATTCGCCGCTAATACTCAATACAATATGCATATGTGAAGCCAATACATCTGCACTTCAAACTACTCTATATTTAAAAAAGTTCAGAAAAAAGAACTTAGCCAAAGGGAAAAGACATATCTAGATAAGTGGCAACTTATTCCAAAAGCACACAATTTACATTGAGTGGGTATACCTGAAAAATTTTAGTACTCAAGTAAATTTTGATCCTAATTCAATTCAATTTCATTAGACTAGATATATGTCATGCTTAACATAATAGGCTTTCATTCGAAGTCTTTTGAGGGGTCCTAAAATGACATCACTTGCCAAATTAACCCATATGTAGGTATACAGTCCAATAGACAAAATAAAGGATGTAAATCTCAAAATCATCTTGGTATCTGCTCCATATCATACTCTTCCAATAGAAGGCGTAGATGTATGTAACTGTTAGATGGTAACTTTAGCCCATTGTGATGGAAAAAAGGTTAGATATACATAAGCTAAATCAAAGCCTTATGAAAATTTTATACAAGAAGCTAGAAACAAAGGTGGAAAAGAAGAATATGTATATAACTTTCCAAAAAGAGAGAAAACCTACATTATGTCAAATATATTAAGAGTAAAGATCAAAGATTCTTAGTAAAGGATGACAAAATTAAAGAATTGTTTAGCGAGAATCACACAAGAGAACCTAGCGTAGAAATAATGTCCATGGTAGAAACTACCGGTATCGTCACCAAATTAGGCTTAACAAAGTTAAAAGTACTCCAAAGAAAATGAAAACTAGGAGATGTATTGACCTTGATGACATTTTTGTTGAAGTATGAAAGCTCCAAAGAGATGCGGATTTAGTATCGTTAACTAGTTCAACAAAATTAGAGATACTACGAAAATGTTTAACTAATGGAGGATTAGCACTTTAGTATTTACATATGAGAATAAAGAAAATATACAAAGTTGTTCAAACTGTCATCATGAAACAAGCTTATGGTCATACAATAAAATTTAGAAGCTAGTACTAAACAAAGCTTGGAAAAGAAAAGTCTTCTTCTGAACACTAATTTGCTATTTTGGTTCTATGACAAGGAAACTACCTGTGGGAGCTATATATTTACTAAGACAATTGATGGGGAAATGGGTGAAAAGAGATCTAATATGATTTTCATTGATTTGGAAAAAGCATATGATAAGGTATCTAGGAAGGTAATGTGGTGGCTTTTAAAAAAGAAACAAATATCTAATAGGTATATATTTGAGTGAATAAGCTTATGTATTACAGCGTAGTAGCTAGGGTGGGAACAATTGGAGACAAGATAGAGCTGTCCCCTGTTATCATAGGCTTACACTAAGGATTAACATTGTGTTCTTATAATCTTTGCATTAATCTTGGATGAATCTACTAGCATATTCAGGATGAATGTCATCGTGCATGTTGTTTTTGCTAATGATATAATATTAGGGATAAGATTGGAAAAGAAATTAATTCCAAAGTAGAAAGGTGGAGAGAAGCCTTGGAATCTTAAGGTTTTATAATTGGTAAAACGAAAATGAAACATATGGATGTAATTTTAGCAAAAATGTAAGGAAGAATGAGTGTATAGGACAATTGATGGTCAAGTAATACCCTGAAGTGTCCATTTTGGCTATTTACAATCGGTTACTCATCAAGATGGTGAGAACACGATATGATTCATAAATTCAAAGGAAGATGGTTAATGTAAAGTGCTTGTGCGGTTTCATGTGTTGAAAAATATACATGAAGCTGGAGAGGAAATTTTGTATGATGGCTATGAAAGTAGCAGTTCATATGGTCAAAACGTTGGAGCAGCTAAGAAATATGTTCATAAAATAAAATGAAAATGTTGATTAGTGCATTCATAAGCACTGTTCTAAAAATCAGATTAATCAGCCGATTAATCGGCCGACTAATCTTATTCGGTGACAGCCCGCTTAATATTACATTAATCGCTCTGATTATGCGCTCGGGCGATTAATCGGGTCCAAAATGATTAATCCCCGATTAATTATTTAGGTATTTCATATGTTTTTTATTTGAAAAACTTCACTTTGTGTGTGTTGGATCGCTAAGTAGTTTTGTAATATTGATGATTTGATTATGATCTTTTATTAAATAGTAGATGAATTGTTATTTATTAAATAGTAGATGAATTATGATATTCTATTATTGTATATTTTGCATAAAGTAATACTTATATTTTATTTTTTTTGATTATTTTTCAAGTTAACTTATTTAGCAATCTTTCTCCATCTTTCTTTAGAGTTCATTATTTTGATTGATAAATTGACTATTTTTTTATTTATCTTATTTTGAAGTAAGTTCTTTGATTTATATTTATATTGTAAAATTTGAAATCTTGAATTACTAATGTGAAGAGATAAGTTCTTTTACTTCTTCTTTTTTTTACTATTTATTCATATTGTCTTGTTCATCATATAATGGTTTATAACTTCACATCTAGATATTGTCTTGTATAATATTTAGGTATTTTCAATAATTAACTGTATATATTCATATGTAGTTGTGTATAAATATAATTAAATATATTAAAATTTTCAAAAATGATTAATCCCGATTAATCTCCGATTAATCATTATTCAGTGTTCGACCGCACGAATAATGAAACCGATTTTTAGAACACTGTTCATATGAAGTTAAAGGTTTCACCTATTGGAGGGTAATCTATTTGAGATGGTTCGAGCATGTGCCATGAAGGTGAATAAGCACGCCAATTATGAAAAGTGACTAAGTGAGCATATTTAATGGAGCAATAAGGACAAAAGGGATACTTAAATGAACTAAGGTGGAGGCAATTAAGAAGGATGTGATGTAAAACAAATGTGGACCGCAATCACCTTCAAATAAAAAAAGAAATTAGGGTTTTGAAAAAAGAAATAGATAAGGGAATTAGGATTTAAAAAATAAGAAATAGAAAAATTGAGTAACTTAGGCTTCACACCCCTTGCACCACGGGTTTCACACCCTAGTCTCAATAACTCAAGGCTAAAGAATTTAACAGAAAATTTTAATTCATTCATTGACTGTCAATAAGAGAGTTCTGAGGCCTATTTATAGGCTTTACAAAAGTCCAGTTCTCGAATATAACTGATGTGGTACTAAATTTCATAATAAAAGAAAATAATTAAACTGAAAATAAATTAAGACATAATAATAACTAGCAACTGATGTGATGTCCTCATCATTTCCCCCGGGATGGGAGAAACTCGACCTTGTCGAGTGAGAGCTCCCCTCACGAAGCATCTCAATTGTGTCATGGTGGTGGTCGGGGAATCATCGGTCGTGCATCAGGTCCGAACTAAGGTGGTGCAGGTGGGACTGGCGTCCATGATGGATCAGCTGTAGTCGATAATAGATCTAACGAGGCGCATGCAGCAGACAGAGTCGAATTCACTCCACTAAAAATCATGATTCAAAGTCGCGGTCTCAGCCGGCGACTCGGCGGGCACCATTCCACATAGGTCACGGCGGAACGAAACAGACTCGGGTGATACACACAAAACGCTATAAAGCTCAAAAAAATCTGAAAAATCATGATAAACCTTTAAAAATGTAGATATCAATTTTCATGTATCAATAACAATTAAGCCATTTGTCCCAAGTATTTGGGGCAAGCTACATGAACCAAAAGAGAATTATGCCGGATCGGGCACATAGATCAGCTTTCTCCACTCATTTCTATAGAGCAATATGTCTTCACTAAGACCTTTAGCCTCTATATCTTGTCGTATTACCTCCATCCATGTATTTTTCGATCTGCCTTGCGCTCTTTTAACTTGCCCTAATTTGATACGCTCTACTCGTCGGACTAGCGCATCTGTAGGTCTACGTCGCACATGACCAAACCATCGTAGGCGGTTTACTCTTATCTTCTCTTCTATAGAGGTTACGCCTATCTTGGTACGAATATCCTCATTTCTCACCTTATCTCTCCTCGTGTTACCACACATCCAACGAATCTGCTACACTCATCTTCTGGGCATGATATCTCTTTATAGCCCAACATTCTGTGCCATATAACAAAGCTGGCATAATAGCAGTCCGATAAAACTTTCTCTTCAGTCATAACAGAATGTTACGATCACATAAAACTTATGTTGCGCTCCTCTATTTCAACCAACCGGCTCCTATGGTTGACATCACTATTGATCTCCCCATCCTTTTAAATAATAGAACCCAAGTACTTAAAATGACTGTTCATCGGGCCGGAGGAGAGATCGGGTGAATTTAGAAATATAAAAGATGCGAGGGGTAAATCTAAAAAACCAAAAATTAAAAAAAGAAAAGAAAGTTCATAAGAGAGAGACGGAGAGAGATCGGGTGAGAAGAGGGGGAGGGAGAGAGATCAGAGGGAGGGAATAGAGGGAGTGAAAGATCAGAGGGACTCCCTCGTATCTCTCTTTCTCTCTCTTCCTCCCTTCGATCTCTCTCCGATCTTGTTCGAAGACTAGGCGGATCGACGACGCCAGGCGGAGGTCGAGGTAAGTTTTTTTTTTTTTTGCTTTTTTCCTCAACGGAAATCTCTTAGATTCTTTTTTTTTTGCTTTTATGGTCGGCTCGGTGGAGATCGGGTTCGACTGAGGATGGACTAGGTTCCGACTCGGTGGTATCGACCGAGTCAAGCCGATTGCATCGTTGACTCGGTCGATACGCCCGAGTCGACTCCAAGTCCATCCCGAGTCAAGCAAAACGATGCAATAATATTGACTCGTGGCCCAGTTTCAGACCGAAGGAGGTCGATCCATTTCCGACTCGATCGAGTCGAAACCGGATCAGCCAAGTTTTTGAACCCTACTGAAAATCGAACTGATATCAGGGTCCCATGGGAAATTCAACTCATCAACAATAAAAGTAATCCTCCACAAAACTCTGAAGGACATGTACGTCGAGTGAGCAACTGACTCACAGTTCCGAAAGGAAATCTCTCATAGTGAATCGTAATCATTATCATCTTTTTAAGTATAAATTCTGCAAAATACTATATGAATATGTAGCAAATTTGTAGTCATCATTGCAAATTGCTATCTGTCTACAGGTCTCATCATGTGCAATAGGCAAATACAATGCATCAGACTCACTAGGTGTAACTCATAAAGATAGGACAAAGAGATATATGGGTTTCCTAGGATGACAGATACTACTAAGGGTATAACATCACTAAAACCAACAGAAATATGATCAAAGTCAGAAAATAACTTCAAATATTCATTAAAAGAAGAAACACTAGGAGTATCATAATGAACCACAGCAAAGAATTTCACTGACTCACTAGAAGAGGAAAAGTTAGAAGCAACCACATAACCACAATCTGCATGAGAGAACTCAAATGGCTTACTAGATGTAATGATGCTAGTATCAACAGTCTTTTACTCAATTTCATCCTCTATCATAGTATAACAGGTGAATACATAGCAACTTATACGAGCATACTAAAGTCCGCTAATACGTGCTTAAGATCACTAGTATCATCCTCTGAAACATCGATATCATCAGGTACAAGTATACTAGACTCAACTAATGCATCATGAACGTCACTAATATTCTCCTCGTGAACATGGATTTCATTAAGTGTGAGTGTACAAGACTTTACTAACTCATCAACAATATCACTAGTAACCTCAGAATGAATGTGAATATCCTCGACAATCCTCGAATTATCAATGTCATCAATTTGCACATTATTAGATGTTGACTCTCCGAGGGACACTGGTAATCATAATGTTTAAATTCTCCACATTTAGATCACTTGATCGAGGAGCACTCGTAAGCATAGCACCCATATCACTCACATGTAGAACACTGCTCTCTGGTTTTAAAGGTGGACAATTCCATCTCTAATGCCAAAAGAAATGTCTCTTTAACAGACGTCATGACATGTAAGATCAGCTCTCTTTTGAAATCAGGTCTCAATATGTTATAAAACATATATATAGTAGGAAGATGGTGTATCTTAAAGCCACATTCAAATGCAAGCTCCTCAAATTTAAGCTTATACTTGATAACCGACAAATCTCTCTGACATAGATAAAACAACTCTCTAAAAACTCGAGATCTAGAGGGAATAATTTTTCCTTAAGCTTTTCCTTCATTTCATCTCACGTCTCTACAGGTCTGAAGTATGTTCTCTCTAGTTGTCTTTCAACAATAATCCAATAATCTAGAGTTGTAGATCTTAACTTACATTTAGCAAACTGGACTCTACGCGCTTCAGAAAGTTCATACAAATCAAAATAATAGTCTAGGTACGCTATCCAATCACAGAATTCGCGAAGGTCATATGTATCATAAAAATCAAGAGACGCTACACTGCTATCTCGTTGGACTTTTTCTCTCCAACATTACGCCTATCATAATGATTACGCTCCTTAGTGTGATGTTGTGACCCCATGTTTCGTGACCCACACCAATTATAATAATTATTCTCTAGTGCACTGTTGTGAATTTGTATTTCGTAACTCTAAGAGACAACCAAAATCTCGTGCTAAACTCAAACATATCTACAACTTAATCCAAGACAGACTGCAATGCAAAAGAATACAAACAAGTGGATGATTGTGCGAAGTTCTTAGACTCAAATGCAACTAAATGCATGCACTAAATGAAAAAATTACATTCTTAAAAGGCTTAATCTCTATATGCAAGAAAATGTGATCCTAAATGATGATGTTAAGCAACCAACACATGAGAAATAAACATCAACAATTAAGCATGAAAACTACAGATAAATGCATAACCCTAGAATTTGCAAAAAATTAACAATTAAAATTGGACCAAGATACGAAATAACCTGAAGATGAATAGCTCATGCTCTAGCATAAGTCCTGTCAGAGTCTTTAGATGATTCTCCACAACTAACGATTGAAAATCTTTCAGGGAAGCTCTTGAACAATGGGAGGGATCAACATGGAGATTGATATTTGCTGGTTGTGTAGCCCTATCTTCAATGATTCCAACGCCATGAAAATCAGTCGAATCGGGCTTCGAACGACTAAGATATGGCCCGAAAATCAAACCCAAATTGTTAACGGGTCTGTTGCTCTAACGGGCCTACTGCGTAATAGTCGGTAGGGTCTAGAACTATCGAGTCGGGCTTGGTTCCGCTACAGTGACCGAATCAGGTTGGATCAGTTGTCGGGTTGACAACTTAAACCCAACAACTTCTAACCGGGCTTGGGTACGACAACACTAGCGGATCGGGTTGGGCAACTTTAAACCCAACTAGCGCTCAATTATCGAAGAGGGGATGCCTGGCGGTGACGACGGTAGAGGCGAAGTACGACGATGGCGGTGAGGATGTGTAGACTTGGAGAGGTTGCGAGAAGAAGTGTGGGCTCCGAGGCTCAACGAGGAAGGAGAAGCTATGAGGTAAGAAGCAAAGCGATGGCGCGGTGACTGTTGTTGTAGGCGAAGGCAGAGGTGGTGGTGCGATGGCGTTGGCGGTGTCATTGGCTCGATGAAACCAACGAGGTAGTGTTGATATAAAGGGAACTGAAGTGGTAGTCAGCGATGGAACCAAGGCTGCAATCAACAATGGAGGCAGTCGGCGAGATGAAGGATCTCGATGAGACGGCAGCGGCGAGACAAAGGAAGCGGATTTGGTGATGGCGGTCGATGTTAGAGGGGGACCTTGGTGTGGTGGGCTGCGGGACCACGGCGGAGAGTAGGCCGTTGAAGACGACGGTGGCGAAGTTGAGGGTGATGCTGTGTGAAGAGTGGGGGTGAGCCGCAGTGCAGAGTGGGGGTGAGCCGCAGTGAGGAGTGGGGTGAGCCAAGGTGTGGTTAAGGGAGAAGAAAGTGGAAGGAGAAGAAGAAAAGATGAAGGGAAGTGGTGGCTAAGATCTAGGGTTTTGGATCTTGAGAGCATGGAAAAGAAGATTGGGTTTGGGTTAGGTTTTTTTGGGTGAAAAGAGCGAGAGGAAGCAGAAAGAGAAACATTGCAGTTATTTTCGACTGAATTTTCAGCCGAATTTTGGAATAGTAGTTTTTTTATCCAGATAAGATCTAGGGTTTAGGAATTTTTTTCCAACAAGTTAGGGTTTAAGAGGGCTAGGTTTTCTTTTGGAAGAGAAACAGCTAGGATTTGGGTTTTTTTAATAGATCTAGTTTTTTTTGGAGAAGTGAGATGAAAATTTTGAAGGAAATTGAAATGAAAGGTCTGGTACCAAAATTGATGTAAAACAAATATGGATCGCAATCACCTTCAAATCAAAAAAAATAAGGATTTTGAAAGAAGAAATAGAAAGGAAATTAAGATTTAAAAAATAAGAAATAGAAAAATTGAATAACTTGGGCTTCCACTCCTTACATCACGGGCTTCACACCCCAATCTCAAGAACTCAAGGCTCAAGATATTTAACTGAAAATTTTTAATTCATTCATTGAGTGCCAATAAAAGAAGTTTTGAGGCCTATTTATTAGGCTTTACAAAGTTCAGTTCTCGAATATAACCGATGTGGTACTAAATTTCATAATAAAAGAAAACAATTAAACTGAAAATAAACTAAGGCATAATAATAACTAGCAACTGGTGTGATGTCCACATCAATATGATAGTATTTGATTTAGCCAAGGACATTACCCCTAATAAAGTTCATTGGAAAAAAACATTCATGTAGCCAACATTAAAAATATGGATAAAGGGTCATTTGTTATTTGTTATTGTTTTAAACTTTTATAATACGTTCTTGAAACCTTGAACGTGGTTTTCTATCAAAAAATGGGTTGGTCCCTCCCACCATCTCCCAATGATTGGGAAATAGTTTGTCTAACAATATTGATGGCATGCTTGAAACCTTGAACACATTACCCTTAGCAATGATCTTAGAAATTTATAGAATGACAAGCATAACTATCAACACCAATATTAGATCACGAGTATGTAAATTTGATTTTCCTCTACTAACTTTCTGTTAGAAATCTACTATCATGTTTATTTTCAAGTATAAAAAATAAATACTATTTTGTAAATTCTTGAAAAGTCTGAGCACAGTAGGATCATCTAGCGAGATAACTGTCTAAATCACCCTACAATAGAATGATTTATTTAGTAATTATGTTGATGAATGTGCTCCCTCTTTAACCTTTTCGATTATGGACCAACAGAAATCATCCTACGGTAAAAATTCTATGACGACAAGACCGTCTAACGAGATAACTGACTAACTATCTTAAATATATTCTACATGATGTCCAAAAGTGAATATTGCATACAACTAAAGATGATAGCAAGCATTGACTCTAAAAAATAAACAAAGCATGGATGGTGGGATAGTTGTCCTCCAAGGTGTACCTTTTAGTTTTATGGGTATTACATGATCGCAAGATCATGGTTTCAAATATTGACCAATTCCAATATGTATTGGCAGTATCGTATTAGTTTTGAGGTAACCATCACAATACTAAAAACACTGGCTAATATTGATACTAATACCGAGATTTTAAACCATAAGCAAGATAATGAAAAAAGCACTTCTCCTCAATCTTCCATCATGATGAATCATGCACCATAGCAATAATATCTCCCAAGGAATCCTATCATAAGCTCTCTTTTTTCTCTAGGTCAAGTATGTAAATCTCTGTTCTTTTCCGTATATATTCTCCAATTGTCCTAATAAGCAAATAAATAGCTTCTGTGGTATACTCCCTGGCATAAAAACTAAATTAATTTTCAGATAAAGTCATTTCTTTTCTTAGGTCTAACCTTTTATATGATGAACTAACAAATCGTTCTGCGACATGAATTATGTGGAGATAAAACCATTTAAAAAGATGAATACAGCATATCTTGAATATATCATTATCAGGTATTTAAAGGCATAGTAAACTAAACAATGCAGCAAAATCATACATGGGTTACTTTGGAATGATACCACATAACGAATATGCTGGCTAAAGAAAGACAATTCAAGTAATACAAACAGAAATCAAGAAACATACAGCGGCAACAAATCCCCAATTGGCGACAGGCCCCCAGAAATGAGTGGTTTTTGGACCCACTGGGCTGTTCCAGAAAGTTCGAAAGGCTGCCATGGAATCAACTGCGCTTTGTACCTGGATTAAGATTAGAAATGGTGGCAATCAGATTTATCAGAAAACCTAGTGACTCAGCTGAGCGAGCCTCGATTGGATCGTTCGAGATCGAAGAAATCATCAAAATGAATTAAAAATAAGAAACGCGCTTCACCGGTGAAAGGGGCGGCCTAGGGTTTGATGGCTGCAGGGGGAAATGGAGCGGGGATTGGGAGCTGGTTGACAATGGACCAGTTCGGAGAGCAGATGGGGCAAAAAATCGAAGAAAATTAAACGACGATATGAGACTTAGGGTCGTCAAAGAAGGAATCACTGCATTTATTTTCAGCCGTCAGATGTGTAGGGGTGGCCCCGGATTGGGTTCGGATCGGGTTTAAAGCTCTGTGCGTGAGAGGGGCTAAAAAGGAAAAAGAGTTGATTTAAATATTTGATTTGGGGATTTCGCTACAGTCTCTTATGTCAAATCATAATTAAAAAAACTCAGCTTCATAATTTAATTCGCAACTACTTTTTTTTTTAAACCAATCAGGTGCACTCATATATCAAGTACAGAAGCGCTTCGAAAATGTGGACTATTGGTATATAAAAGACTATGACCATGATCATAGTCCTCACACAAAGTATCATATTTTTTTCTTTATCAGAACTACGATCATGACCACAGTCCTCTTTATTAGGAATGCGACCATGATCATAATCCTCACAAAAAATGTCATGCTTTCTGAGTCTTTATAGGATTGCAATCATGATCGCAGTCATCTTTATTAGAGCTGTGACAATGAACGTAGTCCTCACAAAAATGTCTTATTTTAAGCCTTTATTAGGATCGCGAATATGAGCGCAGTCCTCAAAAAAAACACAATTTCCAAGCTTATATTGCGACTGCGACAATGATCCCAGTTCTCGCAAAATGTCCTATTTTCAATTAATAAAAATAATGTGATCATAGTCGCATTCTTCTAATAAAAGATTGCTTAGTCGCAGTCTTCTCGCATTCCTCATGTTAGCTTCGCCATCATCACCAGACCACCGTTCGACATCGAATGATGCTAAATATTTTTCAGAGCTAAAAATCAAATCGATCACAAACACAAACAAAACTCATCGCGAGCACGAACAAACGAGATCCGCAAAAGATCGATCGCAAAAGAAAAAAAATGGTCTTGGGCTCCAGCCCCTGTGACCCCGAGAAGGGGCTCCCAAAAAATACACCTAGAGTGAGGTGAATAGGTGTACAAGCTAATCTAATTATAATGATGCGGAGTTAAAACTATTTAAGCAAACTAAAACTATTAAGCTAAACACACAACGTATAACGCAAGAGTGTAGCCGAATTCCCAGTGAAGGGCTCTGGACTATTTCCTCAAAATTCCTCTAGATTAAGAGTTTAGGAGCCACTATGACTCTTTTGGTTGAATACAAGTGTGAGTAAACAATCCTAAGCATATATCAATTAAGCACAAGTATCTCAAGCATATAAGAGATATGAACAATATGAGCATGCAAGATAAATAAACACAAGTGAGAGAGAGAGTGATCGCAAATACGGGAGAATTGTTTCGAGGTTTGAGCACCCTTGCTCTATGTCCCCGCCTTTAACACTATGAAGAATTTCCACTAGAATTGATCCCACTGGATCACTCAGTGCCGCAACCCCTATAACGAGTTCATACTAGAACTCCGGACCCACAAGTCCCTCACTTGTCCCCGCAAGAACAACACACGCAAGCACACTAGCTTGTCGAGGCCGCACCTCTACACTGAGCTCCCACAAGAACTCGAAACAACACGAACCCACAAGTTTGCCTCCTCAAATACAAGAATGAATACTTAGTGATCTCTACACTTGGATCACCTAAAAACACTCTCACAACAAAGATCCTAGAAGGATTGATATAGCAATGAAAAACTCAAGTTTGTGTGAGAAAAACTAGATAGAGTAGTGGAGAAAAAACTTAAGAAATCTCTTTAGAAAACTCTCTTGAAAAACTCTCCTTTTGATATGGAAGTATTTGCTCTAAAATAAGTGGAAAAAAACCTCTGAAATAGATGGGAAAACCTAGCTTGAAAACCCACTCAAAATCTTGTTTAAAACAGCCCAAAACAGCCCCAATTTATAGACTCAAAAAACAAGCCGTTGGGGTCAAACTGCAGGTCAGAATGACCTGTCGGTCGACCGACTGGTCAACCGGCCAACGGTCATATTTTTGACCGTTGCTTGGCCAGATGTGCTCTCTAGACGATCGACCGGGGCCTTAGCGGTCGACCGGCCCTCAAGCCAAACTAGTTGTGCACGTTTTGTGCACATCGGTCGACCGCCTGGTCTACCGACTTCTGCCACGGTCGACCGGCAGAAGGCCTGATCAGACATTTTGGGTATTAAAACTTGGTTTAATAAATTCTTATAAATTCTCATAAAATCACATAAAATCTACAAAAATAAGTTCATTAACATACTTTGAAGTACAAATACGTGTGATCAAAAATCAACACATATTACAAACTTTTTGAACCATTTTTGTAATATAGAAATTTTGCCTTAAATAAAAATCTGTATTTTTCAAAATCAATCTCCAAATTGAAAAACGATTTTTGCAAAATTTCTCCAAATACAAAAACAAGATATATTAAACACTTTTGAAGCTTAGTGTGTATGGATATGATCAAGTACACATATAAGATGAAATATCTATATTTTTGATAATAAGCTCTAAAATAGGTTTTGATAAATTCAAAACTCAAACACATGATATATAAAACACAAATAAGTTTTTCTAAACATTTGAACCAACAATGTGCATGGATGAAATCCAAAACACATATAAAACATATAAACTTGTTTTGATGAACTCTAATCATGAAACATAAAGATATATACTATGAAGCTAAAAAATCGAAACGGTATTTTCTAAAATCGAAACTATTTTATGAAAACACATATAAATTTTTTTTTGTGTATTGAAATTGAGCAATCCACAACTAATCTATCATTTACATTTTATCTAAAAATAAAATCTTAACACTTACAAACATGACACAAGTCTTGTTGAAAATCTTCTCTTGAAACTCTTCTTCTCCTTCTTGACTTGGTCCAAACCTTGATCAATTGAGGTAGATTCCTCTTGAGTACTTGATGCGATCTTGATGGCGAGCTCCTGAATCAACACGTGCTAACTCCAAAACTTGACTTCGAACCTTTTATTGAAGCTAAACCCTACTAAGATCATGATAGAAAATCTGAAACTATATAAACACAAGATCATTAGTACTATAACTACATAAGTTAATCATCATCAAAACTAGAGTGATGGGCCTTTGGGCCAACAATCTCCCTCTTTTTGATGATGACAAAACTCATGAAGTTATATATGCATGGATTAAAATTAAGCTTCATAGAAGCTCCCCCTTAACTCATGCATAGCAATAAATAAATAAATAGATATTCAATAAAATGCATAAACTAAACAAACATATATGCATAAACAAAGATATAAACATGCATATATAAACTCTCAAAATTCTTCTCCCCTTTTTCGTCAATTCATCAACAAAGGGGTGAGGACAATCAAATAATAAAGATGTATATGCAATATACATTCATGAAGAGGAGAGACGTAAAGTTAACTCCCCTCATATACTTGCATTATATGAAGAACGGATGACTAAATTCTAACCCACATAAATCAAAATATACAATTTATAAGCGGAGATGTTAAGCTCCCCTACACACGTGTACCACATAAAGAAGAGAGGTCAAGCTCCTCAATATGAGATACACTCAATATGAATCTATATATATAGGAGATGTTAAGCTCTCCTTGCATATAGACAATATATATCAACAAATTTTTAAACCACTTTTAAAACAAATTTTTGATAATATTTAAAACAAAATTTTGAAATTTCTTAAAACAAAAATTTGAAATTCTTAACTCAACAAAACAAATTTTGATATTTCTTAAGTCCACAAAATAAATTTTAATACCAATAAAATCAAATTGTAGTTAACAAAAACAAAAGTTGGTACCACTTGAAAAAAAATTTAAGATACCAGTAGTAGATTTTTGATACCAATAGAAGGTGAAACATGAAGTTATTTTGATATCAAATAAATACTAATTGAAATACCAATTGAAATCAATGAATAAGCTTGTATAGATACCAATGAACACTTGGAATAAAATCAAGCTTACCATAAATATAATTTGTGCTTTAAGAATGTAAAGATATTATAAAACAAGCACAATCAAATCATATATATGTATGTATGAAAATAGATATACCAATTGAAATTGATATTAATTAAATTTTAAAGCAAGACAATATGATAAACTTATATGTGTATACAAACATAAAATAACATGAAGATCATGTGTATAACTCATACCTACCATCCTTTTTCATGCACATGATAAAAGATATTCATTTAGGCATACAAGGTATGGTCGCCCATTCAACCGCCCTTTAAGGTATGAGTTTTCAAAAATAAGATTTGAAAATAATTATAAATTGAAAACACTATCAAGTAAAGAATAAATAACTAGTTTAAAGTATTTTTTTTAGAAAACTAATTAAAGATCCTTTAAACATGCAAACAAATCATATATATGTCATGAAACATTGCTAAGTATAAAAATTGTCACTCAAGATTTATAAAGCTCATATAAAGTTCATGAAAACATAGTCATGAGTAAAAAAAAAATAATGTGAGTGTATAAGAATTATGTGAATAGCATATTCATGAAATAATCAATAAGGCTCAAAATAAACATGAAATTCTTTTATCAAAAACATGAAAATCATCAAAACCAAAATTCTCATCAAAATTAAACAAGCATCAAGGTATATATATGTTTTATCAAAACTAAAAATATACATACATGAAGGCAAATGACTCAAGGGTATACATATATATTCATAGGTTTTAGATAAAAAATAACATATACATGAAGCAAAACATATACAAAGATAGGGAAAACAAGTATAAATGAAAGAAACATCAAAACTAGGTTATACATGTACATGTAATGAGTACAAATGAGTAATGAAGTACAAACATATAATAATCAAGTGTAGCTCACTACTTGTACAAGTATAAACACAAGTTTAATGAAAACTACATCTAAACAAGTATTCACCACATGAAGTATGAAACCAAAACATGCTAAAAACATTTATATAAAAGCATGTAACTAAAATAGGAGTTTAGAGATAGTTACCAAACTATATGCACTATTCTCTAAGTCTCCAAATCATGGTAGTCCTCCCACCAAATTTCCTTGAAGGTGATGCATCCGATGTACTGTCCATCAAGCTCATGCATCCACCATCAAGGAACCATACCTCTCACATTTTGAGAGAGCCCGTACCTACATCAAATACAAGCGGTGAAGATTTTGGTACTCATTTTTTTTGAGTCTACGGGAGTTAGCATCATTAGGAATCCAAACATTATTATCTCCAAAATTTATAGAATTTAATCTATCAAAGCAAAATCTTGCAAGATTGCCTTTGCGGTCGCAATGTGTACATTTGTACACTCTAGCATGCATATGAGTGGTATGAATGTGAGCATAGTGTGCATATGTATGCCGTGAGTTATGTGCATGAACATGTGGAACTTGTTTCTTTTGAAACAAGGTTTCCATTTTAGAATGATTAAATGCACAATTGCTTAAGGTTGAGCTCAAACAATCAATTTTATTTTCAAAACATGAATCTCATTTTTATGAAAAGTTGCATGAAAAACATGGAAAGGATCATTATTAGCATGGTAAGAATGAGAATCAACAATATTTTTCTTTTTAGAAATGTTTTCTTTTTCTTTTAAAACAATTTTTCTTTTCAAAGAGTTATTTTCTTCCAAAACAATTTCTTTTTCTTTTTCCACCAAATAATTTTATTTTTCAAAGAATTATTGCTTCATAAATATCATTTAATTTAAAGGACAAGGAAATATTCTTCTTTTTCAAAAATTTATTTTCTTTAGAAACACATTCAAATTTATTTTTAAGAGAATCCTTTTCTTTCTTCAACAATTCATATTTTTGAAGAAGTTTTTGACAAAAAGATGCAAGCTCATCATAAGACATGTCAATTTCTTCTTCTTCCTCATATTCGGAATTTACCTCAAGGGGGTCATCCCCTTGGACCATGTAGCATATGTTGGAAGCATCACTTCCATCATCCGAGTCGCTTCCCGCATAGTATTGCTTTTGTTCACCAAGAGAGACTAGAGTGTTCCATTCTATAAAAGCCGAATCAAAGTTAGCAACCCTAGATAAATATTCATCATTTAGGGTAGATCTTAAAGCATGAAGGGATTTTGCATTAGTCTAAAGGTTTTTGCCATTTAAACAATAAGAGTCTTTAATAGTGGCAAAAATAAATATGAATCCCTAGGGCTTTGAGGTACATTGGCATCTTAACTTTCCAAATTTGGAGGTTAAGAGTGTTAAACATAGGAGGTGTCATGAAATCTATATGTGTGTGTACAAATATTGTGATTAGCTAAAATGAGGATCTTTAACTCAAGGTTGTTAAACCCAAATCAAGAGTACAAAGCTCTGATACCAATTGAAAAATACACCTAGAAGGGGGTGAATAGGTGTATAAGCTAATCTAATGATAATAATGCGAAATTAAAACTATTTAAGCAAACTAAAACTATTAATGTAACACCCCAATTTTTAAAATCCCGAATTAATATTCAAATTCTTGATCTAAAGAGATTATACAGTTTATCAGCGACAATTATTGAATTAGTTTGTATATATTGGAGGGAATTTGAAAGTGAAATATTGTTGCATAATTATAAATACAAGGATATGGATATTAATTCTATGTATACATGAATGTAGTGTATATGTATATGTGTATAATGGTATTTCATGGAAAGATACAAATCAAATAATAATAAAACCAAATAAGTGAAAAATAAAGTTTTATTTGTTTCTATTATAATGAATGGTGGAGATGAGAACTTGCAATTTGAAGAGTGAAGTGGATGGTAGAGATTTTATTGGAATTGGTAATGGGTGAGGTGGCAATCACATAGAATTTATGGGATATTTTATACTAATAATAGCACTCTCTCTCTCTTCTTTCCTAAAAAGAAAACTTCCTTTTTTCCCCTTCTCTTCTCTGTTATGAACGACAGAACCCTTCTTCCCTAAAATTGGAGTTTTCTCCTCAATCTCTCACCCTCAATCACTCTCTCTCTCTCTCTCTCTCTCTCTCTCTCTCTCTCTCTCTCTCTCAGGGTGGCCGAAGGCGCGGCCGCGCGCGGCAGGAGCCGGGGCCGCGGCCAGGCGGCGGCCAGGGCCGCGGCAGCGCGACGGGCGGCGATTGGCAGAGGAGGTGAGGGAAATCATCTTGTATTCGTCCCTCTCCATGCCTTGTTAAGATTCCGAAATTTTCTTGAGTTTAAGCTCTGAAATTTCTTTGAAATTAGTAGAGAAGTTTCCCTCATATCATATGTTATACCTAGATGTTATTGATTGGTACAAGTGGAGAGGTCTATGTCTATTTGTGTTGAGAAATTTTAAGGTCATGTTCTTTCATGGTTGTCCTCCTAGAATTAAATGAAATTTAGTGACTTGGTTGACGTAATGAAAGTGAATGGGATATCATTCTAGTCTAAAAGAATAAATTTGCTTGGTAAGATTTTGATTTAATTTAGAATCTTAAGACCATGGTGGTGTATGTTGCATGTTTCATGTGTGTAGAGTCTTTAAGTTTGATGCTTGGATCTATTTCCTCCCATGCACTAGAGCCATTCAAACAATAAGGTGATGACTGGAAAATTTGTTTAGTAATTTATTTTCTTTCAAATTAGGTACTCGTATCATGGTGATTTTTCAGCAAAAGTAAGACTAGATATGAAAGTAGTCGGCCATAAAATTTATACTAAACTAATCTTCATATAGAAATCATCCTTTTGCTCAAATTGTGGCAGAATGGGGAAACATTCGAGAGAGAGAACTACTAACAAGTGGAGCTTGTTAGAATTTGTCTAAGGGAGTAAGTGTTTTCTATGGAAACGTAAATTGTTCTAAGTTATTCATGAACTAGTTAAATGAGTTAATCGACATTACTCTGACTTCGTGAAGCTAAAAAACCTGAAAGATTTTGCTACTTGAGTCTAGTTGCAGCAAAATGTATTGGGTTTTGGATGACGATACTTATTCCAGAATTTGGTAGGTTATGACTCGATACATTCTTGACGTAATAATTTTTGTTAAATTTCCGGTGTAGCCAGTAAAGCGATATAGAACTATCCTATCAGATTGTATAAACTTCAGAGTCTTGGTGCTAGATCAAGTGGTGCTCTGAATCCAATAGCACTAGATTATAATTCTCTGAGCTCCGCATAAAATAATATTCTCATGAAAGAGCTCTTATCCTTACATTATATTATTTCAAATTCAGGTATGTATATTGTTGGGCATATCTGCGTCACTAAATATTTACTGTTGTATTCGCCCAGACACTTGGAAAGTCTGACATGTTTAGAGGTATCGATACATTTGGGTATGTCGAGCATATTATGTTGAGACGAATTATAAATCCAATCATTTGGTAAAATTAACACAAATCCTAATGGCAAAGGGAAAAGGAAGACAACTGGAAGAATTACTCGACCCATCTCTCCTTTCGCACATAAGTTTAGAAGCGAGATTCAAGAGGTTCAGGATAACTAAGGATTATGGCAGATGGAAAATATTATAATTTTTAATAATAAGAAATAAGTTTTAATAACGCATGTTGTTACAAATTAATAACACTATCCAGTGTTGCGGGTTTACAACTCACACAGTCCCGAAATAATAGGACTGTGGTTTCTGACTCTATGATTGCGGGCTAGGATTAGGCTGAAAATTTTATTGACAATATTCACAAGTTGGGAGTACTGCGATAGAAGGGTATAAAGGAGGAGATTGTAAACTAATTTCCATATTACTTGTCTATAAGAAATAACATGGCACTCTCATCACACCAGGCATTGATATTTTAGACTTTGAGCTGCTTGGAGGCAAATTCTGATACGGTTAGAATAATGTATTATATATAAGGTGTCTCAGTATCTTTATTTCAATAGCCCAGTGCACGTAGATCATCGAAGTAAATCATAATGGTGAGATATTCTTCTAAATCAACTTCTAGGCAATAAGTTTTCAAGTTTATGAGATTGAGTTATCTAAATATTATATGCGAAGGTCTTGATTCATAAACTCATAATATATAGGTAATAAGGCTGCAGGAGTCCTTTCAAGCTCTTATTTAAATAACACTTCATTGATTTCCTTGGCTATGAACAATAACTAATTGCTTTCTCAATAGGAAGAAAGATCTAATATTGATGGTTAACTATAAAACTGATGCAGCAGAAGACTACGGGGAAATATAGTGCGGATACCACATGGTTAAGAGAACTGTATCTATTCATATTGTCTCATGAAGATGTGAAGTTAGGTTTGAGCAAATTAAATAGTTGATGTTAGTGTCCATAGAGGATACTTAGCTTTAACTTGTGAGATTGAAAATCAATAGTTACGTAAGTGGCAATTATGAAAATCATCAGAGCTGAAACTGTTAATTACGAAGTCGGGAATCAAGGTTGGTAATGAATTGCCTAATAATATTGGTAGTTATTAATTGACTAACTGACCGAATATTTATGGTATTAGGAGTTCCGACGGAACCATACTGAAAATATGAGCGTTAAGAAACTAGTGATGTTAGACGTATGAATGAAAGCTTGGGTGCGTTGATGTGAATAAAAAAATCCAACATTAGTACTGATACACGGGTATAAATTATTATAAGAGTTTCTCATAATAGATAACTTATTGATATTGCTCATTTTTCATATGGTTATTGATACACTGTGCACCCACATCTAAGTGATGATTTTTTTTTACAACCATGATGTACGTTGAATATATATGAAATTGATGGGGATGTAACTGTTGGCCCAAAAGGTTACACTCTCCAATTGTTTAGAGTTTTGATGATATCAAAACAAATAAGAGCTATTTAGTACTAATTAGTTTATTTAAGATAAGTTTCAGGTTAGTACCATATTTGGAGGCAATTGCTTAGCTATTGCAAGAACTTCTAGGTTCATGAAGCAAAAAAGGCGTTTTGCACATCAAGGAAGGAACATAGAAGAGAAGGCTCTAGCAAGGCATTGCATGGCTCAAGACTTCAAGATTGCTCAAGATAATTCATTAGATTTGTTTCTAGTTTTATAGTTTTGTTAAAGAATAGTGAATAGGTTTGAAGCTCTATCACACACGTTTTTGCGCACATCTTATTTCCAAAAATATTTCCTATAATATGTACAAAATATTTAATATACAATCTTCTGTTTACAAATTCATCATTATATTTTATACTTATCCCTATTCAAAAATATTTTATTAAAAATCAAATCATCTTCAAAATTCTATTTTGTTTTGGGCTTTGACCTGAGCCGGTTGACCGTCCGGTCGGCCGACCCTGTGTCAGGTCAAGCCGGTCGACCGTGCCAGTCGACCGTAGTTCTGGCAGCAGGTGCGTATCCGTGTGCACGTTTCACGGTCGACCGAGCGGTCGACCGAAACCTGCTTGACTGTAAGTCGTTGCTCTCTGTATTTTTCGGTCGACTGGGCGGTCGACCGAGAGCCGGCAACGGCTCTTATTTTTGAACATCGGTCGACCGAGAGAGCCGTTTGAACAGTAACGGCTAGTTTTCTGAGCTGATTTATTTTTGTCTTTTTCTTTCTAAAAAGGATTTAAATGATATTTACTGATCCTAATACTTCCTAATTAGCCTTAAGTGAGTTTTATCTTTAAACCCTAGCCCTCTACTATAAATAGGGGTGTTTAGGGAGAGAATGATTACAAGAAAAATTTGCAAAAGTTTCAAAAGTTTAAGGCATTCAAAAGAGCTTTGTTTCTTGGTTTTTGTGCTGAATATTTCTCTCATTTTCTGAAGTGTTTTTCAAAACTCTCTGATTTCCTTTCTCTTTTCACTTACACTCAAGAGCTTCAATCCTACTTATTGTTCTACAAGGATTTTTGTAAGGGAAGAGAGTTTTGCAAAAGAGAGTTTGTGGTCTTTTGACTACCAAGAGAGAACTTGTACTTGTGATTGTGGAGTTGGGTACTCCGGTGTATTTGTAACATCTTTGTGAAGTTATAGTGGTTAGAAATCCTTCAGGGAAGGCGGGGACGTAGAGCTGGGTGCTCGAACCTCGGAAAAATTCTCGGTGTTTGCGTTTGGTTTACTTGCTCTTACTTCTTACTTTACTTTCATTGCTCTTATTACTTGCTCTCAATCTTCATTGCAACATTCATTTGTTTTCATTCATCTTGTCAATCATAGTCCCATACAACAAGGTTGCACTGTGCACCTCTAACTCATTTCAAGAGGAATCAGGAGGAAGGAGTTCAGAACCCTTTACGGGGCATTCGGCTCTTAGTCTTGTTTTGGGCGATTGTTGCGTCATATTTTTTAATTAACCATTGATTAGCATTATCACCTATTCACCCCCCCCCCTCTAGGTGATTTTCAATTGGTATCAGAGCTTGGACTCTAGATTTGGCTTAACATCCTTAGAGAGATCCTTAAAATTTGCTAATCAACATTTGCATTCCATCTGTCATTCACTAGTAAACATGGCCGATAACATCAAAACCCCTCCTAAATTTGATGGACTTAATTTTCCTATTTGGAAGGTTAGGATGACTATCTTTTTGCAATCCTTAGGTAGCTTAATAGCTAAATCCTTGACCAAACCCTATGTAGTACCCGATAGTGATGAGAGCACATGGACCGACTTTACCTTTAGAGAATATGAGGCTAACTCCAAGGCCCAAAATTTCCTTCTAACCGCCTTGAATGAGGACGACCTTACACGGGTAATACATTGCCAATCCGCCTATGAGATTTGGCAACATTTGTTGGTCACACACGAGGGGACTTCATAAGTTAAGAGAGCTAAGATAGATCTCTTTAGATCCCAATATGAATCTTTTAAAATGATTGATGATGAAACCATTGATTGCATGATTATAAGGTTTACTAAAATCACCAATACTCTTTCCTCTTTAGGTGATGATATCTCCAATGACCAAAAGGTGCGAAAAGTGATTCGGGCTCTTCCTTCTTCATGGGAGATAAAGGCCACCACCTTGAAAGAATTGAACGACAAGGATGAAATGGACCTCATTAGTCTCATTGGGAACTTAAAGACCCATTGAACAATATCTTTCTCAATGTAGATTTGAAGAACCAGTATACAAATCAACGATATCTTTCTCAATGAGAGTCCAAAAGGATTGATAGAAGAGCATAGAAAGTCATCAGATACAAGGGCCTTGTCAGGTCCAATGTCAAAGATAGCTCTCTTGACAAAGAGAACGAGCAATCCAGAGGAGAAAGAGCAAAGGGATTGTTTGGATAAAGCTTATCCCAATCAAAGTAAACTTAAAAAAATAGATGGTTCCAAAAATAGTAGAGAAATAGGTATGAAAGGCTTTTATGATAATATTATGATTAGAAATGATAGAACCATCAATTGATAGAGAGTGAATGAATTTTTTTTCTTCATTGACTAGAGGCTATTTTACGAAAGAAAGAAGTGTTGAAATCTCCTTCTTTCAACCAATGAACCCTAGATCTTTACTTCCAATAGATTTCTTCATCTTTGATAATGTTAAAGTAAGAGGCTATAAGATTGGGTCTAGAAGAGAGTGCCATCAGGAACATTTTCATTGTCAAGTTATTTGTTGATTGGTCATCAATAATGCATATTTTTAGCCACATTTTCATACTTGTTTTTTATAAAATATTTATTTTTTTTATAAAATATTACTATTTAATTCGTTTATTATTTAGTAATGTGCAGTCCTCTATAATCAAAAAGAAATTCAAAAGAAGCCCAAAAGCTAACAATTATTATGAAAATAAAGATTAATTAGGAAGATAAAGGAAGCTTCTATTCTGTTCTATTTGAATTTGGGTTTTAAATTAATTTAATTTAAAATCTAGATGAAAAAAGGGTAGAACAAGATCAATTCTGATCCCAATTAAAGATAGAGGTAGACTCCTATTCAAATTTTGGTTGCTTGCACCACAAGCCCTAGAAGATGAAGGGAATAAAATGAAATCTACTTGGAGATAAGGAGGAGAATCCAAACTAAATTTGGCTTTGGATGTAACTTGCTTCTCAAGTTACCTAGAGATAGAAAATATTTTAAAATTCGGGGATCAAATGAAGATTCTGAGGATAGATCTCTATATCAACGGACGAGATAAAGCCACACACTAAAGTGTATAACCAAACACCACAAAAATGCCATGACAATCCTTTTTTTGCAGCAGAAATGAGGCAATATTGGGGCCGCGTGCGTTGAATTTTGGAGGAGGTGTTCTACTATGACTCTACTTCTCAAATCTCCTATAATTTCCCCTGAAGAGCAACAGAGCAGAGGCATCTCAGAGATTAAGTACAGGATTATTTGTTTAGCCATTTATTTCTGAATTTCTATTATATCATCTAGCTTTTAATTGAAGAAGATGGACTTTGTAATTGGCTAGTGATAATCAATAAAAAGTTTATTTTTCTTTTCATCTCTCTTGTACATTAATTTCGTTGTTATTGCTTTAGTTTGTTTATTTTCCTTTCTTCTTTTCTTTTTGATACAAAATTTCTTCTCCATTATATATCTTGTTAAAATAAAAAAATATGAACAACTAATTTATCTTGTAGTTTGCTAATCTCTCGATTAACTTAAGTTTAGTCTAAAAGATGAACTGATTGAACTCTATGCTTATTTAAAATCCAAGGATAAAGTTAATGTTCTTAAAAATGAATAATTAGTTAAGCTGAACTATTTTAGGGTTACACTTTTTAATGGTTACTCTTAGTTCATATTTAGATACTTTGATAACATCATGTTAGGTTTAAAATACTTTTCTTATGCTATGCTTAGAAGCTAGGATGAACTAAACTTTAATTTTATTTAGTGTACTCTAATTAAAGATTTACATTCTCCTTTACTCATCTTACTTGGCTCTCAATCAAAATCCTAGCGTAGATCTTTATAGATTTAACATGATGTTCTCCCTTCTTAGATTAGTACTGGTTGTGGTAGATGATTAGTGGACTATAACTTTTATTGCTTAATTAAATCCTTTTCTTACAACAAATATCTCTTTTTCCAAGCTATCTGTGCAGAGAAATTGTTCTGAAAAACTTTTATCGCATCCGTCTCTGTGGAACAACCCGTCTAGCCTCTGCAACGCGGTTAAATTGAGAAGAGACTAAGAACTTTCTGACCTTAACTTTTGACTTTACTTTCAATTCATTTTCTTTTCTCAATCAAAATTTTGGCACCGTGCCCGAGGAGGGAACGGTACGATATTCTCTAAAATTAATTTTTTTTGTTTCTGTTTTCAGGATCTGATAATAGGCAAACTTTCTGCATCTTAGGACATATAGCTACTTTGTGCCTTTGCCCTAGAAGGCAGAGCAGCAAAGCATACTAAACTGCTGCGGGAACGCAGCAAAAGTCGCGTTTCTGCGGCTTTAGTAGTTCACTATTGATTGTTCTTTTGCAAGTCTGCTTAAATTACAAGTTCTATTTAATGCTCTGATAGTTTTTCTCTGTGATCACTATGCATACTGCTAACTAATAAACAGTAACTCATTGCTTGATTAACTTAAAAATTAATTTATACTCTTGCATCTAGGGCACGTGTCTATTTAATTTTTTTTATTTGTTGAAGAGTGCTGGTGACAAGGTATGTCCATATTGCATATAGTGTAGGAATCACTTTTTGGTTGATACTGCTTTAGTGAATTCTTTTCTATTGCTTTACACATACATTAAATCATTTTAAGGGTAAAACCTATAAACAACATAAGGTGGGGCGTCATTACCCTTTTTTGGCCCACAAACTGAAAACCACCTAGAGGGGGGGTGAATAGGTGATTATGCTAATCTAGAAACTAAATGCGGAAGCTAAGACAAATTTGCACAAACTTAATACAACCAACAAGTGTAGCCGAATTCCCCGTGAAGGGCTCTGGACTAACTCCTCTTGATTCTCCTAGATAAGGGTTGAGGTGCTATATGAAGCTCTTGTGGTTAAGTATAAGTGAGGCACACACACAAGCAAGCCAAGCATATAAAGATGAACAATATGAAATAAAGTAAGGCACAAATGCAAGCAATAAGATATGAATGAATGAATGATGCTTTGCACAAATAAAAAAGAAAGAGTTAGAGAGACAAGTGGATCAAACGCAAACACAAGGATATGTTTCGAGGTTCGAGCCCCTAGCTCTACGTCCCCGCCTACACCACCGTGTAGGATTTCCAATCCACTAACTCCCACCGAGCGAACCTCCACCGAGGAGGATTTGTTACAACTCTAGGAGTACCAAACTCTTCTCTCAAACACCACCTCACAACCGAGGGGTAGGCCCGTAGCCAAACAACCACAACACCTCTACCGAAGAGGGTTACAACCACCAAGCTCCACCTCACACAAGAGGGAGCAAACACCAATCTCCACCTCTACCAAAGAGGGAGCAAACCAACAACCCAATCAACCTCACCAAGAGGGATACAACAAAGCAAATAAGGGTTTACAAATAGTGGTATGTTTCAACCACAAACAACTCCTCTTTCCTCTTTTCCACAAAACAAAGATCCTAATAGAATAGGATAGAAGATAAGCTCAAGTGTAGAAAACTAGGTGTTTGGAAAACAAAAACTCAAAGAAAAATACTTGGGAAAACTCTTGTAAAAGATAGAAAATGAAAACCAAGACAAATCTCCCAAAATACTCTTTTCTTTGATTTTTCCAAAAACCTAAAACAAAATAAAGATAGATCTTTTTGGCACTTAAACTCTTTTGAAAACTTGTTTAAAACACTGGAGATATCAGAAAATTTTGGCACAAAAAATCTTAGTTAAAACCATGAAGAGATGGGGTATTTATAGCCCCAATAGAAAACTAACCGTTAGGCTGATCTGTCAGCCTGACAGGCCTGCGGTCGACCGCCAACGGTCGGATTTCCGACCGTTAGAGCAGCCCGGTCGACCGCCCAGATACAGAGAGCAAAGCTCTCTGGTCCGGCCGACCGTCCGGCCGACCGGCTCATTGTCTGCCAGACGTGCACATGGCTGTGCACGTCGGTCGACCGCAACGGTCGACCGGCCTTTGGTGCGGCCGACCTTGCGGTCGACCGACCTGGCCTGTCAGCCACAGTCTGGGTCAGAAACTGGGTCAGAAAAACAGTTAAACATATTTCTAAAAATTCTTTTAAGTCTTGTAAAAATCCCCAAAAATAGTTTTAACATTTTGCATTGATATATAAACATGTGATAAAAATTTCAACTCAAATATCAAGCAATTTGAACTATTTTTGTGTCTTATCATTTTTACCAAAAAATCAAAAACTGTATTTTATCAAACATGTATTTTTCTCAATAGGAAACTCATGAATAGACATATCAAAATAAGTTTGTTTAAGATATGAAGCATGTATGTATATTGAACATATCTAATATACATAAAAACCATGTAAACTTGTTTTGATCTAAACTATTCATGAAAACCAAAATCCAAACATAAAACGTGTGTGTAAGTGCACTTGAGCATATCAACTATTCTTATCTTTACAAATGGATCTAAAACACACAAACCTAAATTAGGATACCTAAGTCTTCTTGACGATCTTCAATCTTCAAGCCGACTCGATCCCAAACGCGATCCACCGAGTGCAAAGGTATGATCTTGATGCTCGGGCACTGGAATCACCATGAAAAGCTTCTAAACTCCTTGTTAAAGCTAAACACCAACTAATATCTTGGTTAATGATCTGAAACTTAAACAACACAAGATTATTAGTAAACATAACTACATGAGTTAATCATCATCAAAACTAGAGTGGAAGGCCTCTGGGCCAACAATCTCCCCCTTTTTGATGATGACAAAACTCATGGAGTTATATATGCATGGATTAAAGTTAAGCTTCAAAGAAGCTCCCCCTTAACTTATGCATAAAACAAATAAACAATAAATATGCAATGAATGACAATGCATAAACAATAAAAGGCTCTAGATACCCAATGAAATGTTCAAAAACAAAACATGCTCTAGATACCAATTAAAATTAAACTAAATTAAACTTAATATATGCAAGACATAAATATGCATATATAAAGCTCAAACAAACTCAAAATCTTTCTCCCCCTTTTTGTCAATCATCAATAAAGGGGTAAAAACAAAACTAAATCAATAAATTTTTTCTCCCCCTTTTTGTCTAAAACAAGGAATCAATAAAGGGGTAACAATCAATTAGGATATCAATTGAAAATATGTCAAAGTAGCATTTTGATACCAATTGAAAGTAAACATAGATCAAGAAATAAATGGTATATGCTATATACATTCATGAAGAGGAAGACGCTAAGTTAACTTCCCTACATATATGCATTACATGAAGAAAGGATGACAAGCCCTAATTCACATAACACATAATATGCAATGCATAAGAGGAGATGTGAAGCTCCCCCTACACACGTGTACCACATAAAGAAGAGTTGTCAAGCTCCTCAAAACAAAATACACTCATCATGAATCTATATGTAGAAGAGATGTTAAGCTCTCCTTGCATATAGGCAATACAAATCAAAACTTTTGAATATTTTCTTTAAACAAAATTTTGAGATACCAATTGTAATCATTAACATCTTGATATCAAAAGAGAGTATTTTTCTTTTTAAGTATATGATATCAATTTGAAATTTTTATTTTCTAGCATAAAGTAAGGGAGTGAAAATACAAATACCAATTGAAATATGAAAATCGAATTTTCTCCCCCTTTATGAAATACAAACTAAACACATGCATAAGCTTGTTTAAGAATACCAATTGAAAGCTAAATCAATTGAAACAAAGTTGAAACTCAAGCTCTAGCATAAACAAAATTTGTGCTCAAGATATAGAGATATAATAAGCACAAATAAAACATATATGTATGAAAAATTAGATACCAATAGAAATTGATACCATTAGACTTGAAAGCATACATACATAAACACATATGAGTATACAAGAAGATCAAAATTGATACCAATTGAAGGAATCCAATGATACCAATTGAAACAACAATAATAGCAAGTGTATACCTCATATCACAAAGAAGAATACGAACTAGTTAAAATGAAAAGTTTTGTTAACTAGTACGAAATCCTTCAAGTAAGGAATAAAACAAAAATATTTTTCATGAAAAATGAAATCCACAAGATATTCAACACTCAAGTCAATAAAGCACATATAGGACTCATGAAAACAAAACATGAGCAAACAAGTAGGGTGAGTGCATAATTAAAAATGTGAAGATCACGATCATGAAAGTATATGCAATCAAGCTCAATTATTCCTTAAAACATGAAAATCATCAAAACTATTTAATCTTCAAGGAATATGTATGTCTTATACAATCTAAAGTATACATACATATCCAAACACAACGAGTCCACTAAGATATATGCATGAAGGCACGTGACTCAAAAGGATGTATATGTATAATCAATAGTTTGAACAAGATGGACATATACATGAAGTTAAACATAAACACATGAAAACATGGATAACATGAAAAACTAAATTTCTATTAAAAACAAATTTGTACTTCAAGGTATATGTATGATTTGTCAACACAAAAAGTATACATACATATCCCTAAACACAATTGAGTCCATATATATATAGATTTACATGAAAGGCAAATGACTCAAGGGGTATACATGTATATCTTAAAGTTTGGCAAAATAGACATATACATGAAATGAAAACACATGATCATAAAATAAATTCAAAATGGGAATACAAGTTTAAAATGTATGGATCATCAAAACTAGACTATACTAGCACATCTAATGGGTTCAAATAAGCATTCAAGTACAAACATATATATATATATTTATTTGTGACCCACTATATGTACAAGTATAAATCTTAGTCTTAATGAAAACTAACATTTAAACATGTAATCAAAACATGAAGCATCAAAAACAAGATAAAATCATCATGACAAAACTAAACATGATTATTATGTAAATCCACATGTCATTAGAACTATGATGTACATGATAGCTAAACTAAGGTGAGAACACTAAATATGGGTCCATATAATCATGGGTGTCTCAAATACTATACATGTATGTCATAAGTCTAATTATCATGACATTTTCATAATAATCTAAAAACACTAAATCATGCTATAAACACTAATCATGAAAGCATGTAAACAATAATTGGGAGTAAGAGATTTATACCAAAACCGATGAGGGCATCTCTCTAGTCTCCAAAACATGGTGGTCATCTCCACCAAACTTCCCTTGAAAGTGATGCATCCAAATAGTTTCCTTTAAGCACGGAACGCATCCACTCCAAGGTACCGCTACTCTCACGTCATGTGAGAGCCCACACCTACATCATAAACAATAGGGGTGGTCTTTGGTACCCATATCTTGTTGGGTCCATGGGGGTTAGTCCCTTCTCTAACCCAAACAAATTTATTTGCTAAATTTATATCATGTATTCTATCAAAGCAAAATTTAGCAAGGTGGCCCTTACGTCCACAATGTGTACAAGTGTACACATGAGCATACATGTGATGGTGGTGTCCGTGATGAGCATGTGTATGCCGTGGATGGTGTGCATGCATAGATGGAACTTGTTTCTTTCGAACCAAGGATTCCAAGCGTGTATGGTTCATGGCACATTGGCTCAAAGTGGAGCCCAAACAATCAATATTCTTCTTTAGCATGGATATATCATTGTTAATTAAAGAAGAAGTGGGACATGCAATGGGTGTACTAGGTGAAACTACCCTAGCATGGCAAACATAAGAATCAATTTTATTTTGTAAAGAAATATTTTTCTTTAAACAAACATCTAAATCATTTGAAATAGAAATTATTTTCATTTTCAAAGAATCATTTTCTTTTAAAACAAAATTTACTTTTAAAGACAAGTTTTCATTTTTCTTTACAATATCATTACAATCATTTTTATTTTTCAAAAACTCATTTTCTTTTAAAACAAGGTCTAGTTGAGATTTCAATGAATCCCTTTCATTAGAAACCTCAACCTTCTCTTGCAAAACCATGTCAAGTCTAGAAAGCAAATTTTTATTTTCATTGTTAAGTCCTAAACTTTTCTTTTTTAACAAATTATATTTTTCTATTAATTTTTCACAAACAATAGATAGTTCTTCATTCAAGGCATTAGCATCCACATATTCATCACATGAAGAACTAGCATCAGAACTATCTAGTTGAGATTCTGATTGTACCTCAAGGGAGTCATTCCCTTGGACCATTAAGCATTGTGACTCGGATTCTCCACTAGATTCCTCTTCTTATTGGACAGGCAATTGAAGCTTGGAGGTAGTGGTGGTTGTCAACTTGTTCCACACTGTAAAAGCGGAATCAAGGTTAGAAACATGCATAAGATAATCTTTAGGAAGTGTGCTTCTAATAGCCTCTAGGGCAAGTGCATTGGCCTCTATATGCTTGCTATCACTAAGGTAGAATTTCTTGGTAATGGCAAGGTGAACCTTATATCCTAGGGCTTGTAAATAGATGGACATCCTAGTCTTCAAAATAATGATGTTGGAAGAATCAAACATAGGAGGGGTCATGAAGTCCATGGGTCCAAACTAAATGTGTGCAAATAAAAATATGTGCAAATGCAAATGTAGATTAGCAAACAAGGATCTCACTCCTAGGATGTTAAGCCTAAGTATCAGGAGCGTAGGCTCTGATACCAATTGAAAACCACCTAGAGGGGGGGTGAATAGGTGTAAATGCTAATCTAGAAACTAAATGCGGAAGCTAAAACAAATTTGCAACACACTTAATACTACACACAAGTGTAGCCGAATTCCCCGTGAAGGGCTCTGGACTAACTCCTCTTGATTCCCCTAGATAAGGGTTGAGGTGCTATATGAAGCTCTTGTGGTTAAGTATAAGTGAGGCGCACACACAAGCAAGCCAAGCATATAAAGATGAACAATATGAAATATGCAAGGTACAACACAAGCAATGAATGATAATGACAATATGAATAATGCTTTGCACAAAGTAAAGAGAGAGTTAGAGAGACAAGTGGATCAAACGCAAACACAAGGATATGTTCCGAGATTCGAGCCCCTAACTCTACGTCCCCGCCTTCACCGAGAAGGATTTCTAATCCATTATACTCCCACCGAGGGAACCTCCACCGAGGAGGATTTGTTACAACACTAGGAGTACCGAACTCCTCTCTCAAACACCGCCTCACAACCGAGGGGTAGGCCCGTAGCCAATACAACCACAATCACCTCTACCGAAGAGGGATACAAACCACCAAGCTCCACCTCACACAAGAGGGAGCAAACACCAATCTCCACCTCTACCAAAGAGGGAGCAAACCAACAACCTAATTACACAACCTCAACCTCTACCAAAGAGGGAGCAACCAACAAATGAGGGTTTACAACTTGGTGGTCTATCTCAACCACAAACAACTTCCCTTTTTCCACAAAACAATGATCCTATAGAATAGGATAGGTGATAGCTCAAGTGTGGAAAAACTAGAGTTTGGAAAATAACAACTCAAAGAAAAATACTTGGGGAGACTCTTTGTAAATGATAGAATTGAAGAACAAAATAAATCTCCCAAATTTCTATTTTCTTTGATTTTCCCAAACCCTAAACACAAAACCAAATTTGGAAGTTTAAAGCCCAAAAACACTTTTGAAAACTTGTTTTAAATACTAGAGAAACACTGAAAATTTTCTTGTAAAAAGTCTTGTCAAAATCCCCAAAGAGATGGGGTATTTATAGCCCAAACAGAAAACTAGCCGTTAGGCTGATCTGTCAGCCTGACAGGCTTGCGGTCGACCGGCCGGTCGACCGCCAACGGTCATAAATATGACCGTCGACCGACCCGGTCGACCGACCCGGTCGACCGACCAAAAACAGAGAGCAAAGCTCTCAGGCCGGTCGACCCGTTCGGTCGACCGTGCCCTGTGCCTGGCCAACGTGCACAAGTCTGTGCACGTCGGTCGACCGACCCTGGAACACGGTCGACCGTCCGGGTCGACCGCCAGAGCCTGGCAGGCAACAGTTTGGGTCAGAAAAAATTGTTAAAAATATTCTAATAAATACTTAAAAATCTTCTAAAAATTCCTAAAAATAGTTTTAACATTTTGTATTGATATATAAACATGTGATAAAAAGTTCAACTCAAATATCGAGCAATTCAAACTATTTTTGTGTATTGAAAGTTTTACGAAAAACCAAAACTTGTATTTTATCAAACATGTATTTTTCAACACAAGAATAGGAAAGTCAAAATAAGTTTGTATAAGAAGTTTAAGCATGCATGTATAGTTAGAATACATATACTATACATATAAACCATTTAAACTTGTTTTGATCTAAACTATTCATGAAAACCAATATCGGTTAAACTAAAAACCGAAAAACCATAAAACGTGTGTGTTGTGCACTTGAGCATATCAACTATTCTTATCTTTACAAATGGATCTAAACATACTAAACTAAAACTAGGATACGTAAGTCTTCTTGACGATCTTCAATCTTCAAGTAGACTCAATCCCAAACGTGATCCACCGAGTGCAAAGGTATGATCTTGATGCTCGGGCATTGGAATCACCAAGAAAAGCTTCTAAACTCCTTGTTGAAGCTAATCACCAACTAATATCTTGCTAAATGATCTGAAACTTAAAATTACAAGATTATTAGTAAACATAACTAAATGAGTTAATCATCATCAAAACTAGAGTGGAAGGCCTCTGGGCCAACAAAGAGAGAGTGTAGGGAGATAGGAAGAGTTGGCTATTTTTGAATTTCAATCTTCCCCTTATCTCCAAACTTGATTTATCCAGAATTCTGATCTGCAGCTTATTGGCGTATTGATTGCTGAATATTTCTTATCAGATTATAGAATTCGAAACAGTGATCAACATAAGATTTGAAGCCCTTTAAATCTTCTTTCTGGATCATCTTGAATCATCAGATTTGAGATTCGTTAGCGAAAATTATGATTAAAATGCTAAACTGTATTCAATCTGAATCCGAATCTAAATTGCTTCATCTTATCAGTTGATCTCCTCTCTATCCATTTATCCTCAGCAAACCCAATAGGGTCTTCAAAAATTCATTTTTATTTTGAATTTTATAGTATTATCTTATCTGGTAAATCCAATACTCAGATAAGATAGACTAAAGATTCTCTGAATTTGAGTCGATCCCTGATTGATTTGAACTTTTGGGTTGTTTTGATAGGATCCATGTTTATCTTCTCTTTATCATCCTGCAAGGATTAGGACATTAAGACAAATGAGTTTGTAATGATTTATTATAGAATATATGTGGGAATGTAATAATGTTTATGCAATATATGTGTCCAAACACATATACTTTTATCAAGTTTATTTTTCTTCACCCCTTTGTTGATGAATTGACAAAAAGGGCAAGAGGAATTGAGAGTTTATATATGCATGTTTATTTGTGTTTATGCATATATATGTTTTTTGCATATTCATATGCCAGGAATTGAGAGTTTATATATGCATGTGCATATATATGTTTTATGCATTTTCATATGCCTATGTTTTTATATGCATGCTTATTTGTGTTTGTGCTTATATTGTTTTATGCATATTCATATGCCTATGTTTTTATGGTTTTGATATCCAAATCTCTTATTGCATATCCATTCCATTGGTATCTTAGTTTACATGTTTTATTGGTATCTGAGCATCATTTAATATATTATATGCATTTATTTTATAATTTTGATTGCATATCCTTTTTTTTATTGTTTATTGGTATCTGAGCTTTATTGTATATCTATATGTTTTCTATGCATAAGTTAAGGGGGAGCTTCTATGAAGCTTATCCTTAGTCAATGCATATATAACCTCATAAGTTTTGTCATCATCAAAAAGGGAAAGATTGCTGTCCTGAAGGCCTTCTACCCTAGTTTTGATGATGACTAACTTATGAAGTTATGTTACTAATGATCTTACGTTTATTTAGTTTCAGACATTTATCAAGATCTTAGTAGGTGTTTAGTTTCAACAAAAGTTTCAAGGTCAAGTTTTTAAAACTAGCACATGTTGATTCAATAGCTCGCACTTCAAGATCGCATGAAGTACTGGAAGAGGTGTAACGCCCCGATCCTAAAGATACGGAGACGTTATGGCAACGTACATACGCGAGGTGAAAACACGCTCACGCGTACGTTAAGCCTCAGTACAGTACATAACCTCCATATAGACATGGGTCCCAGCATGAAATAAGTACAAGAATACCTGCAGAAATAGGTCAGCGATCATAATAGATATGAAAAATAGGGACAATTAAGATAACAGAACTAATTGCCCAGGATACCTATGAATAGGCCAGATGAGGAATCTCCTATGTCACGCCAAGACACTCTCTGCTACTCCGAGAACTCGGATCTCCAATCTGGGCACGCAAACCCAGGGTCGTCGAAAGCGACCTAGTGAGTGGTAAAATGAAGGAGGCAGTAATATATACATAATAATACAAGCACGATACTAATATATAATACATGATGTGGTACAAGTGATATTATATCATAAGCATATAGGATGCAGTGGAAATATATAAACATGTCATCTTTTGGTACCATCACTACCTAGCCGGTTATCATCAGGTCATGATTCTAATCATATCGAGTTTATATAATAAATAATGTTATTTAGCGGTGAAGTAAAAGCAGTGAACATGGTAGTGATGTAAATGAACATGCAGGTAGGCATATGCAATATGAACATGTTACTGTGTTGTGTCTAAATAGCATATAAGCAATGCAAAGCAGAATATATATGATGCAAGGTGTACATGTGCATGAGTAGTATGCCACCATAGGTATCAGGTAGTGTAGCAAAGTCTACAGGTAACATGATAGCGGATACAATAACATGAACAGGAACAATAACAGGTAAGCAAGATCGCAGTGAACATGAAAGCAGACAAAATAACAGGAACAGTAACAAGTTAGTATACATGTATCAGGCAAGTCATGTGATTGACACAATAGTAGAAATCAGTACCACCTGATATTTTAATCAATCTCTTCCAGTGTCCCATACCACTGGCAGTTCATACTGGAGCCCGCACTCTAGTCGAACTCATCCGGACATGGCCTACGGGTACCATTATCCAGACGAGAGAGTGACCAAATAACAAGTGTTCCCAACGTCACTATTGTGTATACTATTTTATTATGTTAATTGAAAACCCATGGTCGAGGAGTTCTTATCGGGTGGATGTATCCCGTGCATACCCGGGATCACGGCCTTAAACGGACCCCTGGCTGCTAAGACCAGGGCCCTCCGCTAAGAGGGGAGCACGAATCAAGTAACGGGAGCTCATGGAGCTAGTGGTAGGTAGCACTACCGTCCCCTGCAGTGGGACTAACAATATGGATCCAGTACATCACCCGATAAGATCTAATCAACCGTCAAGTCTCCCCCATACCTAAGTTATCATTATTATCTGATATGTCAAGTATACAATGTGACAAGAACAAATAACAGTACATGATACGGGTAACATGATAACTGGACCAGAGCTCTGTTGATAGCATAGAACAATATAACGAGAAACGGGAACAATATAACATGAACAATATAACGGGAAACGGGAACAATAGATGTGGAATTCCACATATAGCATATCAACAGCTCTCAAGTCCAGTAATGGGAATATCCATATCACTAACAGAAAACAATCATATAACATGCATACGGTAACATGAAACAATAATACATGTAAGATGAACGGGAATCCATATGACATACTATAAACGGAAATCCATATGACAAGAATAAAGAAAGCATGCATGCATGTGTAATAGTAATATGCTGAGAATCCATGGAACGATACGGTATTCTGTGACGTGGTGTACATGAATATGGATTACTGGTGTGACGTGTCATAGCATCTGTGTAACGGTGATATTTGTACATGTGGTAACAGGGTCCCGGGTGACAGGATATATAAATCACGGTGAATATGCAGGAGATAACAGTGTCCCGTCTAGCAAGTCTCTATGTAACAGATAGATATGAATATGCAATACAATGGATGTAAACTATCGTGTCCAATGTTCTATGGCTATATCATCTACTCAAGTGTCAAATACAGCTACACTAATGGTCACTATCTTATGACTACTATGTGTACCATCAAAGCATTAAATTAATAATTTATTTTAATTATCATGTTGATCTCGTTAACTAACCGATCATCCAGATATACCTATACATGGTATACTAACTCAGGTAATCTCTATCTCTATGTTGTGATTATAAGGATATCCCCACAATGACATGTGTAGGAAACAATAATTATCAAGATTAGGACATTTCTAATAAACAATAAATTTAATGATTTACCGATAATTACCGATAATTAAGCAATAATCATTTTTACTAAATATGATAAAAATATAATTTATAAAAAGAAAACACTCACAAACTGGCCATAGGACTGTAGCTCTCTTTCCCACGATCGCAACGGATCCAGAATCGTCCCAATCGGAGTCCGGATGCTCCCGATATCGCCTGAATACTAAATCATAACAAATAGGGTTAAATATGTAATAAAAATATTTAAATGCAAATAAGAACTATTAGCAGGGGGTTTTCTGCAAATTTACCTTTATTTAATTTGGATGCGGGTATGGGTGGTAATCGGGTCGGGTTTGGATCCAATACCCAAACCCGGGAACTTAAGTTTAACGGGTTAATGGGTAATGGGTATTTGGGTTCGGGTTTAGGGGAGAATTGGGGGTTTATTTGGGTTAATGGGTTTGGGTTAAAAACCCAAACCCAAGAAATAATAAAGCAACAGCAGCAGCACTGCTGCTGCTGTGCTTCCTACGCAGGCGAGCCGGCCGGCCAGCCCAGCTGGCCGGCGGCGGTCCTCGCCGCCGGCGGCGGCTCTGGCCCCAAGGGAGCGTGAGAGAGGGTGAGGGAGAAAGAAACAGAGAGAGGAAGAGAGAAATGAAGAGAAAAGAAAAGAAAAGAAAGGAAAAAGGAAGAAGAGGAAAAGAAGGAGGAGGAGGTGATGACCGGAGGGGTGCGCGCGGTGGCCAGCCTGGGGTCGTGGCCGCCGGCGGTGGTGCCGGCTGGGGGCGCGGCGGCCCCGGCCGCGCTTGGCCTGGCTGCTGGCCAGGGGAGCAGCCCTTCCCCTATTTTGGGTCGCCCAGAGAGAGAGAGAGGTTAGGGAGAGAGAGAGAGGAGAGAGGTTAGTAAGAGAGAGTTTGGGTGCCTGAGAGAGAGAGGGGGGAGATTTTAATAGGAGAGGCAGTTGGCTACAGGAAGGCGGTGGCGGTCGCTTCCAGAGAAAGAAAGAAGGGAAGAGAAAAGAAAGGAGAAAGAAAAGGATTAAAAAATATAAAATTTATTATTATTATATTGGCCCAAAATTCGACCAGCTCCGAACGGTGCCCAAAAATTACAGAAAATAGAGAATATTATCCTGAGATATAATATGAAAACAGTTTGCAGAAACTCAATACGGTTTGCAAATTAAAAATCCCAAAAGCTGTCGCCGGTACCGGGCGACACCGGTTTGGTCGGATTTTCGATAAAATCAGAAAAATCCCCAAAATACCCTAACGTAGCTCATGAGATTTTAAGACATACGGTGAAAGCTGATTCTCAAAATATAACTCCATTTGTGAAATAAAAATCGGAAAGCCAATTATCGGTATCGGTCGACACCGACTACGGAGATTTTCCAAAATAACCAAGAAAATTCCCAGAAAATCTTGAAAAATCTAAAATATTAAAAAATAATTTTTAAAACTGAAAGTGGCTCAATCAGACTACCACGGAGGTCACATCAATTTTGTACGTCGTATCGCGTATTGATACTGTGATACGTACACCGGGGATCAGGGGGTTACAAGAGGAGTCAAGCTCATTTAGATCAAGTTTGGATCGAGTCGTCTTGGAGATGAAAATCGACAAGAAGACTTCGATTTAGATTTGTTTATTATTTTAGATCTTGTGTAAGGATAGTCTATTTTTTGAGTTGCTCAAGTATACACATACATACAAGCTTAACAGTTTTAGTTTCGGTTTAACTGCTTCATTTTTTAATTTATTGAGTTTCAAGAATATATCTTTTGGTTTCATGAATAGATAAAATCAAAACAAGTTTACATGATTTATATGTATATTAGATTTCATCTATATGCATTTGTGCTTCATATGTTTAGAAATACTCATTTTGATGTATCCAGTTCTTGTGTTTAAGTTTTGTTTTTATCAAAACTTATTTTTGTATTTATTATCAAAAACAAAGATATATCATTTACAATGTGTATTGAATTCTATCCATACACAATATGCTTCAAATGTATTTCAATATCTTATTTTTGTATTTTTACAAGTTTATAGAAAACTCGATTTTCCATTTCAAAGTTGGTTTTTGAAAAATACAATTTTTGGTTTAAGTCTTAAATTCTATACCTCAAAAATAGTTCCCATGTTTGTAATATGTGTTGATTTTTTATCATACATATTTGTATTTCAAAGTATTTACATGAACTTATTTTTGTTGAATTTATTAGAATTTAAATGAATTTTTATGGATTTGACAAGTTAGTTTTCAAACCATTTAAACCTATTTCTGGGCTGCTTCGGCCGACCGACCGGTCGACCGAAGCGTCCACCGATGAACACAGAAATGTGCACAGGCCCATTGCCTTAGGGCCGGTCGACCAAACGGTCGACCGACTGGATTAACCCATCTCTCGATTGGTCTCAGTTGACTGAGCGGTTGACTGACAAGGCATTGCCTTGGGGCGGTCGACCGATAGCCCCAACGATCAAAAATTCGGCCGTTGGTCGATCGACCAGCAGGTCGAACGACAGGCCTGTCAGGCCTGGGTTTAGCCTCCAACGGCTAGTTTTCTGAAACCCTATAAATATGAGGGTTTGGGGCCAGTTTTTGTTTAGATTTTTAAGAGCCAAATTTCTCATCTTCTAGTGTGTTTTCAACAAGTTTTTAAAAGAAGTTTTTGAGCTAAAAACTTTCTATCTTTATTTATTTTAAAGTTTTGAAAAATCAAAGAAAAATAAGTTTTGAGAATTCTAGTTTTGTTCTTCATTTTTCCTATCTATCAAGAAGTTTTTCCCAAGTGTTTTCTTCGTGATTTCTTTTCCAAATAGTTTGTTTAGTCACATACTTGAGCTATTCATCTCAAATCTATCCTCTAGGATCTTGTATTGTGAGAAAATTTATTTGTGATCTTTTGAGATCACCAAGTGTTGTTTGTGATCATTGGATCACCAAGTTATATTTCTTTCTTTACTTTGTGTTTGGCTTTGTACTACCTCTTGTGTAGAGGTGTGAGAAGTTGGAGTTGAGTACTCCCGATTTGTAAGTTGTAATTGTTGGAATTGAAGAATATAAAGGGAATTTTCAAGTTGAATTATGGCGAGATCCGTTGATCAAATCAACCGGATGATGGTTGGAGTGTATTCTCCTTCCATTTGTGATGAACGTGGTATATTCACATGTTCAATTCCGACTTCGAATGAATGAGATATTCAAGTCCAAAGATTGCCTAATTCAAAGCCAAATGGGACTAAAGGTTGCTACAAGCATTTAGTCCCACATTGGCCGTGGGATGGAAGCTTGTGTAGTATAAATAGAGAAAATTGAGAACAAAGGGTGTGCCCTTTGGGTACTTGGAGTTTTCGCGCGCGAAAAGGAGGGAACTATGCACGTACATACGTGCGCGCACGCGCGCCGCCGCTGGCGGCGGCCGGGCCGGGCCGGGCACGGGCACGGGTCTGGGTCTGGTTTCAGATCTGAGTCTGAGTTCCCTACCTGGCCTGTTTCTTTTTGAACCAAGGTCCCGCTCCTGTTGCAAACCTGTTGGATTTCCAACAGTTGCGCACCTGTTGGACTGCCAAAGGTTACGCACATGTTGAACAACCAAAGGTTGCAAAACAGTCCGCTCCGCGTCAACGGTTGCGACTGTTGGACTGCCAACAGACACGGCTGGACCAAAGGTTGCAGCTTTTGGTTTGGGTTTAAACCTGTTGGCCTACTCCTGGAAAACTATATAAAGCCCTCCTGGTTCTCAATTAAAAACACACCAACAGAGAATTAACTCTCTATCTCTCTCTATTTAAAGTTCTGAACTGTTCTTCCAACGTTGTGAACTGCGCTTCCAGCCTGAAGTGGGAATCCGCGATTTCCAGCGTAAAGTGGGAATCCGAAGCGACTTCCTAAAGGAGATTCTGCCAAATTCTTCAACCTTCCTACATCCTTAACAGTGGGTGTTCCTCCAAAAGAGTAAGACAAATATTCATTTGAAATTTGTCATTATACCGCGGCTTTGCTAATCCTGTGTAGGTACTGGTTGACTACGGTTCGACCGTACGGTGATTTGGTAGTGCTATCCAAATACCGTGAAGAAGTGTTGTATCTTGGGAGACCAGCGTCCATTATCCCGTTAGCACCGGTGCAGGGGACGTAATTGTCTTAAGGAGATTCGCTCTAAGCGTACCTCACTTCAAATACTGTATAAGTGGATTAAGTCCTTTATACAGGGGATATACTTTACAGTATATCGAGATTGACTTAGATTCAGTCTAAGTGATACTGTATAAGTGGATTAAGTCCTTTATACAGGGGATATACTTTACAGTATATCGAGACTGACTTGGATTCAGTCTAATTGGTGCTTAAACCAAGGAAGGAAATTGAAAGGTGGTTCTTAAATTAAGGAACGTTCTATTGAACGGAAAACCTCCCACCTGATATTTGCCGACCTGGCCAATTAGATTGTTGATATCTCAGTGATCTTGATTAGTTGTCAGATTGATTCTTGTTAAGCAGGAAATCCAACAATCTTAAGACAATTAGTATTGAAGTTACTAACTTCAGTTCTGCTTGAACTTGCAGAAAGATGTCTGAGACAAATCAAGATAGCTCAAGCAAGGCAACAAACATGCCGCTCCAAAGTTTGATGCCTCCTCCACTTCCTAACCCGAAGCCGGAGAAGCCAGGAAAGTTTGATGGCACAGAATTCAAGAGGTGGCAACAGAAGATGTACTTCTACTTGACCACTCTTCATCTGGCCAGATTCCTGGAAGAAGATCCACCAGAGCCTGCAACTGATGCATGGACTCAATGTGACTTCCTTTGCCGAAATTATGTTCTTAATGGACTGGATGACTCTCTTTATAATGTCTACAGTCCAATCACTACGACAAAGAAGTTATGGGCCAGTCTTGACAAGAAATACAAGACTGAGGATGCTGGTACCAAGAAGTTCGTCGTAGGACGATTTCTGGATTACAAAATGGTGGATACCAAGACTGTCATCAGTCAGGTGCAAGAGTTCCAACTTATCTTGCACGAAATAGAGGCCGAAGGTATGATTCTTCCAGAAACTTTTCAGGTTGCAACAATCGTGGAGAAGCTCCCACCTGCGTGGAGAGACTTCAAGAATTACCTGAAGCACAAGCGAAAGGAGCTAAAGTTGGAGGATCTCATTGTGAGGCTTCGTATCGAGGAGGACAACCGCAAGTCCGAGAAAAGGACCAGCAAGAACTCCTACGAAGCAAAAGCTAATGTGATCGAGGACTCAAAGGGAAAAGCGTCTACTTTCAAAGGCTTGAAGCGGAAGAAGACATCCCAGGGGTACAAAGGTAAGGCCCAAGACGGCAAAAGCATGCGCTTCAAAGGAACCTGCTATGTCTGCAACAAAGAAGGACATAAAGCTAATGAATGTCGCAGCCGTCTTAAGGGGAACAAGAAGAGTCACCCACAGGCAAACATGACCAACCATGAATCACCAAGTCTTTCAGCTGTGGTGTCAAAAGTGAATCTGACAACCAATAACAAAGATTGGTGGGTAGACACGGGAGCTACTCGGCACATCTGCTCGGAGAAATTGTTATTCTTAGAATATCAAAGGCTAGAGCAAGATGAGCAACTATTCATGGGGAATTCAGCCGTCTCAAAGGTTGAAGGAAAAGGCAAGGTCATCCTGAAGTGGACATCGGGGAAAGAGCTTACTCTTAACGATGTGCTTCATGTTCCAGACATCCGCAAGAATTTGATCTCCGGATCAATACTTAGTAAGAAGGGATTTAGAATGGTATTTGAATCCGACAAATTTGTACTTACTAAGGGAGGGATGTATGTGGGTAAGGGCTATCTTGTTGGACTTTTTAAAGCCAATGTTGCAGTGGTTGATAAAAAGTCCGTGTATTTGTACCCAAAGCTAATAAATAAAGGAAATTCTTCTGTTTATTTGCTTGAGTCTCCTAATTTATGGCATGCTAGATTAGGGCATGTAAATTACAAGTCTTTGAAGAACTTGTCTAATGTGGGATACATTCCTAAACTCAACTTGGAAGAAATTCGCAAGTGTGAGGTTTGTGTTGAGGCCAAGTTGGCTAAAAATTCATTTCACTCAATAGATCGAAATACAGAACCTTTAGGGTTAATTCATAGCGATCTATGTGACTTGAAGTTTATGCCAACTAGAGGCGGTAAAAAGTATTTCATTACTTTTATTGATGACTGTACAAGATACTGTTATGTGTATCTTTTAAACAGTAAAGATGAGGCAATAAATATGTTTATAACATATAAGGCCGAAGTTGAGAATCAACTCAACAAGAAAATCAAGATTCTAAAATCCGATAGAGGCGGAGAATATGAATCAAATGATTTTAGTGAGTTATGTGCTAGTTTTGGTATAATACATCAAACTACAGCACCATACACTCCTCAGCAAAATGGAATTGCTGAACGGAAGAACAGAACTTTGAAGGAGATGGTTAATTCCATGCTCGTAAGTTCTGGAGCTCCGCAGAACTTGTGGGGGGAAGCTCTATTAACTGCAAATCATATTCTAAATAGAGTACCCCACAAGAAACTTGGTCTAATACCATTCGAGTTATGGCATGGAAGGACACCTTCCTACCATTACCTCAAAATGTGGGGGTGCCTTGCAAAGGTGCTGGCACCATTATCTAAAAAGACTAAGTTGGGAGCAAAAACTATGGACTGCATATTCATAGGCTATGCCTTGAATAGTAGTGCCTACAGATTTCTGGTTCATAAATCAGAAATACCTGATATTCATGTAAACATGATTATCGAATCTCGAGATGCTGTGTTCTTTGAAGACATCTTTCCGTACAAACGGGAAGCAGATAAGACTTCTGGGAAAAGAACACACGAGATGGCGTTCAGGGATGAAAGCCCCGAGTAACCAATTGTAAATGCGGAAATTGAACCAAGAAGAAGTTAGAGATCTAGAATCTCAATATCTTTTGGTTCAGATTTCATAGCATACGCTATTGAGAGCGAGCCTCAAACATTTAAAGAGGCTATGTCAACCCCAGAAGCACAAATGTGAAAAGAAGCTATAAATAGCGAAATAGAATCCATACTAAGTAATCATACTTGGAAATTGGTAAACTTGCTGATTAGACTAAGAAGGGTGTGTTTATTATGTAGTAAATGTATTTGATGTATCCCTTTCTTGTCTCCGCTATAGCATAGGGCTATACCGAGTCGATTCTCAGGGAGAGCTCGCGATAGAAGCTTTAACGTGTGGTAGTGAAGTGAACAAACGATAATTCTTCTATGCTAATAAAAATAATGAATCAAAAGAAAAACAAACTAAAGAAAAGATGGATATGTTCATGGTGAAAAAGTCGGGAAAAGAAATCAAGAAGTGGATGTGGGTATTCACAAGAAAAAGAAAGAAAACTTAAAGAAAGCAATCCATGACTAGCTTACCTTGCTAGCTTGCCAAGACTTACTAGACTCCTTGATAGCGAATGCTTGCCTAATGTTGTCACTCCATTAGCGTAGGATTCGTCTCGCGTGTTGACCTAATTACTTTCTCACTTGCAAGATGGTGGTTTAACCATCGGAGAAGAGAAGATCATACAACTTGCAAGATGAACAAAAGCAATCACCCATGAGTTAGTGAAGAAAGCTAAGCTAGTGGTAAACTAGTACATGGAAGGAAAATTAGCTACAAGCCATTAAAGAACTAAAACAAAGCTTGAAGTAAATTGCAAGAAAGTAAACAAAGCAATAAAGAAAGCATGTAAAGAAAGCACATAAACTAGAACCAAGCTTCAAGTAGAGGAAGTGGAGAATGGATCAATCCTTGTTGCTTCAAGTGTCACCCTTGATTACACAAGCTCTCTCTCTCTCTCACTCTCTCTCTTTTACAATGAATTCTAGGGAAGAAGAAGAGGGACTACAAGAACTAAACCTAGAGAAAAAACCTATGAAAAATTACAACAATCTACTAACTTTCCTCTCTTCTCCATTCAGTTTTTACACGCAGGTCCAAGGTCCCATATTTATAGCCCCTGAGAGAAGATTCGAGAGCCTGGTGGTTACCACAAAATTCGGATCTCAACGGCCACTGTACGGCCGCGCCCATGTCGCGGATCGCGGCAAGATCCTGGCCGTTGAGCCAGATCTTTCTGTTGAAGGTTGTTGAGAGTTAGTTTGGCCACGTGGTATATCTAGAATCCTCGTTTGTTGGGCGGATCTTTCTGGATCTGGATTTGAATTTGGCTTTATCTTTAATCTTGATTAATCACTTAATTATTGCTAATTAAGGTGATTAATTGGCTATCTCTCCTTTAAGTGTGTACCTGCAAATATGTAGAGAAGAAGAGTAAAAATCACATATTTATTTGTAATATGCATGGGAGTTATGATGTAAAATATGCAATATTGGATACTAATCACACCCCCACACTTATTCTTTTGCTCGTCCCGAGCAAAACAAAGAAAAAGAAAATCTATACTACCAATTTATTACACCACTTTCGCAGGTGACGCGATTGCACTGAGCACGTGCAACAAGCCGTTAAACCTCTAGGTTACCCTAGAGGAGGAGTGTTGTCTCCTGAGGATTTTCAGCGGATTACACCCACAAAATCCATAAAGAAAGAAAATAAATGTTAGTATTTTGAAAACGCATTTTGAATAAGAGACAAGTTTTTAAACTATTTTTGCAAAAATATAAGTGATCCTAGGTCATAAGTCCACCTATAATCATTCTTCCTTAAACTTAGTATCCATGCAAGATATTGTTTTTAATTAAGGTAAGAGTTCAAAATTGGATTGAATATTTTATCTTTCATAAAACCTAGATAATATGCACACCGTGTAAGTGAAGGTTTCTTGGGATTTCAACTCCAACCATAAAGCCATTTATTTATTTATATATACTTTTTTTTTTTTATGTTTTTTTTTTCTTCCCTTAGTTTAGGCTTTCTAGTCTACCCTTGTAGCGAGCCTTTAACCGATGACTCCCAAACCAGACGGTCTTAGGGCACCAGATGAGAAAACATCCCTCAGGTTTAAGGTCTCGAGTAGAAAAGGCCACGAAACTAAAGGGGATTATTTATTTCCTTTACCACCGTTAGGCGTGAATAATCATGCTTCTTGAGGCATAATTCTCCAGCTTAATAGGTGATGTTTTATTTATATATTTTTTTCTTTTTTTTTTATTTTTATATATATGGCATTTTTGGTCTTTGTTTCCATCCCAAGAAATGTGTAAGTGTGAAGTGCATATTATCTAAGGCAAAAAATTCAAGATAAGAATATCTCACCAATTTTACTTACTTAGCCTATAATTTCCAACAAGATCTATTACTTCAACTATGTTTAAGATGTCATAATTAAGGCTTTCTTAATCTCTAAGATACATCTTAATTTTCTTAAAAATAGATCAAAACTTTGTCTTTTTTTTCAAAAAGTTTTTATTTTTTTTATTTTTTTTATTTTTCTAAAAGAAAAGTAAAATCTAAAAAGAAAGTGGAAAATCTAGAAAAAAGATAAAATTTAAAAATAAAAGACCTAAAAAGAAAGTAAAAATCCTAAAAAGTAAAAATCCTATAAAGAAAATAAAAAGTCCTATGTTAGTACATACCCCCCCATACCTATCTCATGCATTGTCCTCAATGTATGCAAGATAAAAATGATGCATGAAATAGGTAAGGTAAAAAGTCACTCCCTCCTCCTCTTTGGACCCGCAGTGGTACTGGGTCCTGCTGACTGTGTCCTCCTCAATCTCGCCTCAATGCCCTCTAATCTGGAGGTTTGCTCCTCCAACCTGGAAGATTGCTCCTCCACCTTCTTCCTCAACCTTACTTGACCCTTAAAGATTTTCTTCATGCCTTTCCATATGGTAGACATGAAAGCTCTTGACTCTACAGGGGGTTCCTGCCGCCAAAACTCAGGTTCATCCTCTGCATCAAAACTCTCCGAAGATGAGGACTCAACCGGTACATTTTCGGGCTGGACAATAGGTGTCCAGACCGCGTGTAAACAACTAGTGTACGCACTGGTAGGTCTCTCGGGTGCAGCAAACACTCTATCAAATGAATCAAATACATCATCTGGTAGGAAAGTCCTACACAGACGTGTAATCAGGATGGGGTGTGTGTATTTGGCACCTCTTGTGCGGGAAGAGTTCGTGAGTAGTGCGTGGAAGATGACCTTGTTCAAACAAACCGTGCGTTGTCGTGTCATCAAGTCATGTATAATCTGTAGCACAGGCCTGTTAAAAGTCGTGGTATGGTCTAGCCCTAAAATATTGCGTAGGATCCAACATCCCACGCAATGAACATTCCTAAACGTGGTGCTAGCCTTAAGCCCACGATCCTGCTCAGTGCAGCGAGCCCCCATAACAGTCATATAGTCAATCAAAGGGAGAGGCTCGCTGTGAGTTGTGATGGTTTGGACAGAAGTGACTTCCTCAAGAAGAGGAAGTGTGATAATGAAATCACCATTAGGCATGTGGACAGTGAACTGGTATGCTTGTGGATCTACCGATGCATGGTCAAGGTGCGTGTAAAACATCGTTACCAACTCAGGACAATAAAAAGCCTCGGTCTCAGAATTATCATATATCAATGTGTACCAGTTCCTAGCCTGAATTCGTTCTAAAAAGACATGTCCATAACCATTATTATCAATTAAAATCCGCCCAAATCTTTTTCAGCGAAAATTGAAGGTGCCATAACAGAGATTTAAGAGCAAAAACAGTAAAAAGAAGAGATTTAGAACTCGAACCGCCCCCGGATTACGTGGGGGGAAAAAAATCAATCTCTGTTGTGGATTCAGAGAACTCTGGATGAATTTGTGGCAACAGATCTCCAACAAGCACTGAAAATCGACCGGAGAAGAACTTTTCTGGGCGCAAGAATCTTCAGAAGCGCCGCGTTTGCGCGGCTGGGGTTGTGGATCCGCGGCAGATTGAAAGGATCTGGGGAAGAGAAAAATTTGGTGGCTGCGGTTTTGAGAGGAAGATGTAGATCTGAGATTGTTTTCTCGGGTGAGGGAGGAAATATGTGGAAGGGGTTCTTTTTATAGGAGGGAAAGAATTTGAGAGTTCCCGATCTATCCCTAGGTCAAAAACAAATTTACCCTAGGGATTTATGAAAAGAATCTTTGACTCCTAGGAATTTGGAAAGACCTCAAACTTAGGAATTCTTGAAAGATGGAATTTGAGGAATCATAGGAATATGGAAAGAATTTGAATTTTGAAAATATGGGAACTCCTTTAAATATGAAAATCCTCCTTTATTTTTGTTTCTCTTTTTTTTTTATTTATTTCCTAAATTCTATGTTAGTAAATCCTATGTTAGTAAAAAAAAATTAACTTATGGTGGTGGTTCCGGTGGTGGTCGGATTGGTCCACGGAACATGGCCCAATCAACTTGTCGTTGGGTTTTCAGAAACCCACCAAAAATCTCAGAAATATGACCTACTAAAATGATGCATGCGTGTGTGCTCTTAATTATATACATGACCACCCCATCTAATTTCAAGATTTTCCTAATAATTTCAGAGTCATTTTCATCAAACTCCTTGTCCCAGAATGATAAAACAATTGACTTGGACTCGGAAAGGAACACCGACTCAGGGAAGTGAATGAAGTCAAGATAAGGTTCAGGAGTCGGAATGGATTTAGGAATTGGGTCCAAGTCAAGAAATGTCAACTCAAGTCCACATGAATTGTCCAACAATGGAATGTGACTATCAAAAATTTGTAATTCCGGTTCAGGAAGGATGGGAATCAAAACTGACTCCAGAAGGTTACTCAAATTGGGTAATATAACCAGAGTCAATAATGATTCAGGGATTGGAACTGGATCACAGATGTGCAAATCTAGGTCACATATCTCATTTAGTTCAATTCCACAAAATGGAGAACTTGCCAAAATGTCAATTGGATCTTTAGAAGTGAAAAATTGGGCAAGTTCGACATGATCCTCAAAGATGGTTGATTCAACTTCATTGTGAATTGTGAAAGGATCCAAGGTTGATTCCGGGAAAGAATTAAAGTGAGGTAAAGATACCGGAGTCATTATGGAATCAGGAAGAAGAATTGAATCACTGAGTTTGGGTTCAAGATCACATTCCTCATGTAGTTCAATAAAATGTGGAGAACTTGCCAATTTATCAATGGAATTTTCAGAAGTGTAGAATTGGTCAAGTTCAATGTGATCATCAAAAAAGATTGGTGATTCAATTTCACAATGGATAGGAAATGGATCCAATTCTGACTTGGGAATTGGATTGAAATCAGGTAAGGTTATGGAAGTCATGATTGAATCAGGAAGTAGATTGGAATCATCAAATGAAAGTTCAGGATCAAATTCATGTTCCAGTTCAATTTCAGAAAAAGGAAAACTTGCCAAAACGTCAATTGGATTTGAAGTTTGGACAAGTTCAGGTGAATGTGCTGAAATTGAATCTGAACTTCCAAGACTACATGACTCTTTGGTTTTAACAGAGTGGCTAGTGACCTTAGAAATAGGATGAGAATGAAGAGTTTGGATCAGCAAATCTAAGTCACGGGCACGAGCATTTTGAGCATGGGTCATGTCTTCAAGCATCTTTTCAAAATTGATGACTTCATTATTTGGATGAAAAGATGAAGTGTTGTCTTGGAAGTGATGGTGAAATTGTGAGTCAAAAGTGTGTGGTGATGGAAAAGAGGACTCACACAAGAAATCATTACTCATAAATGGTTGTTCATTATGAAAATGTGGAACTGAGTAAGATTCTTGAAAATACTGTGGAATTGGAGAGGAAAATGGTTCTGGAAGTGTCTGCTCAGCTCTCTGTAAATTGGCTTCTAAACTCCTTAGTAACTCAGATTTTTCTTCAAATGGTTCAGAAAAAGGAGTATATGAAGCGGAATCGGGAAATGAATCTTGTGAATATTGTGGACTTGGTGGAAATGGTGGACAAGGAGGTTGATAATTAAACTCGGGGGACTGGAATCCCCAATGACTCGATGAAGAGTTGAAATTATTTTGGACATTATAATTGTTAGATGGGAGGTATGGGTCATATTGATTCGGATAAGGCCAACCCGGTGTATGTGGTTGGTGCATATTATAAAACACCGGGTTGGAATTATCCGAATATGGAGTGTGTGTGACATATGGATGGAAAGAATTGTAATTGTAAGCCATATCACACAATCACAAACAAAAATCAAACAAACAAACAAACAAAAGAAAGAAAGAAAATTCTAACCTAAGTTAGGGTAGACTTAGACCTAGACGACTCCTAACAAATAGACCGTCCACGGGAGGTTTAGTGCAGACTCTAACCACAAGCTAATCAGCCAGGGAAGGGTAAGGTTGGTGGGAGGTTTTCCGTCAGGAGACGTTCCTTAATTAAGTAACCAGCAACCTTCGGGCTTTCGGCCCTCAACCCCTTCCTAGACACCGATTTTGCAAGAGTTAAATTCCAACACTTTTCTCCCTTAGGAAAATCTCCTAATTGAGTCCGAGATGTCCCTAGGGCCAACGTCTACTTTTTTATTAAATTAGGCTTGGGTTAGTGAGTGCTTGGGAAAATGGTTTTCGGGCTAAGGAAAGGGTAATGACCTCCCCCACCTTATCTTATTTACGGGTATGCCCTTAGATTTGAATTGTGCAAGTGTACAAGAAAGATAGCTAGGATACACTCAAAGCATGAAAATCAAGCAAGAGTTTGTCCTAGTCTAAATGTAATGCAAACACGTACCTTGCCTCCAGCACTCTTCAACAGTAAAAGTAAAGAATTGAAGAGACACGTGCCTAAAATGCAAATGTCTAAACAATTTTTTAACAATTCAACCAACTTTTTACTGTTTTTTAATTTAGCAGGTATATGATAAAAAATACAGGATTTCAAGTATAGCAGCAGATGTATTTTGCAGATCTGAAGCCCCTGCAGAAAATTTGTCAGAAGTGAACTCCTCTGTGTCGCGGCCGCGCGGCTTTTGCCGTGGGAACGCGGCACTTTGGAGGGATCCTGGTCTCTGCTTTCAAGAGCAGAGGCCCAGGTCCACTTATATGTGACTGCAATGAATATTTTCCTGTTTCTTTACCTGTAACCTGCAAACAGAGAAGAAGAATCGTTTAGTACTTCACTTTAAACCAAAAAGAACGTCGCTCTCCCCGGCAACGGCGCCAAAAATTGATTAGACTAAGAAGGGTGTGTTTATTATGTAGTAAATGTATTTGATGTATCCCTTTCTTGTCTCCGCTATAGCATAGGGCTATACCGAGTCGATTCTCAGGGAGAGCTCGCGATAGAAGCTTTAACGTGTGGTAGTGAAGTGAACAAACGATAATTCTTCTATGCTAATAAAAATAATGAATCAAAAGAAAAACAAACTAAAGAAAAGATGGATATGTTCATGGTGAAAAAGTCGGGAAAAGAAATCAAGAAGTGGATGTGGGTATTCACAAGAAAAAGAAAGAAAACTTAAAGAAAGCAATCCATGACTAGCTTACCTTGCTAGCTTGACAAGACTTACTAGACTCCTTGATAGCGAATGCTTGCCTAATGTTGTCACTCCATTAGCGTAGGATTCGTCTCGCGTGTTGACCTAATTACTTTCTCACTTGCAAGATGGTGGTTTAACCATCGGAGAAGAGAAGATCATACAACTTGCAAGATGAACAAAAGCAATCACCCATGAGTTAGTGAAGAAAGCTAAGCTAGTGGTAAACTAGTACATGGAAGGAAAATTAGCTACAAGCCATTAAAGAACTAAAACAAAGCTTGAAGTAAATTGCAAGAAAGTAAACAAAGCAATAAAGAAAGCATGTAAAGAAAGCACATAAACTAGAACCAAGCTTCAAGTAGAGGAAGTGGAGAATGGATCAATCCTTGTTGCTTCAAGTGTCACCCTTGATTACACAAGCTCTCTCTCTCACACTCTCTCTCTTTTACAATGAATTCTAGGGAAGAAGAAGAGGGACTACAAGAACTAAACCTAGAGAAAAAACCTATGAAAAATTACAACAATCTACTAACTTTCCTCTCTTCTCCATTCAGTTTTTACACGCAGGTCCAAGGTCCCATATTTATAGCCCCTGAGAGAAGATTCGAGAGCCTGGTGGTTACCACAAAATTCGGATCTCAACGGCCACTGTACGGCCGCGCCCAAGTCGCGGATCGCGGCAAGATCCTGGCCGTTGAGCCAGATCTTTCTGTTGAAGGTTGTTGAGAGTTAGTTTGGCCACGTGGTATTTCTAGAATCCTCGTTTGTTGGGCGGATCTTTCTGGATCTGGATTTGAATTTGGCTTTATCTTTAATCTTGATTAATCACTTAATTATTGCTAATTAAGGTGATTAATTGGCTATCTCTCCTTTAAGTGTGTACCTGCAAATATGTAGAGAAGAAGAGTAAAAATCACATATTTATTTGTAATATGCATGGGAGTTATGATGTAAAATATGCAATATTGGATACTAATCACTTGCCTCCTGGAAGTAAACCAATTGGGTGTAAGTGGATTTTCAAACGAAAATTAAAACCCGATGGATCTATCGATAAGTACAAGGCTAGATTAGTAGCCAAGGGTTATCGACAAAAAGAAGGACTTGACTACTTCGATACTTATTCACCAGTAACAAGAATAACGTCCATACGGATGTTGATTGCGATTGCAGTATTGCACAACTTAGATATCCATCAAATGGATGTCAAGACTGCATTCTTAAATGGTGAATTAAGTGAAGAGATATATATGGAGCAACCTGAAGGATTTAAAGTCAAGGGCCAAGAACACAAGGTGTGTAAATTGGTAAAATCCTTATACGGTTTAAAACAGGCTCCAAAACAATGGCATGAGAAATTTGATAGTGTCATGATCAAAGATGGATTCACTATCAATGAATGCGATAAGTGTGTTTACACGAAAACAGTTGGAGATGCATGTATCATTGTTTGTCTTTATGTAGACGACATGTTGATACTTGGGACTACTATTGAAATTATTAAGTCCACTAAAAGAATGTTACCCAATAGTTTTGATATGAAGGATCTGGGGGTTGCTGATGTAATTTTAGGAATTAAAATTACTAGAACACCAGATGGAATCAGTCTATCTCAATCTCACTACGTGGATAAGATGATAGAAAGATTCAAGGATCATGGGATAAAAGAGAATACAAATTCTTTTCTCCCACACGTCCACCTTCATAAGAATACAGGAACTGGAATACGCCAGTTGGAGTATTCTCTGATTATCGGAAGTCTAATGTATTTAATGAATTGCACTAGACCCGATATTGCTTACGCTGTAAGCAAGTTAAGTAGATACACTAGTAATCCTAGTGATCTACACTGGACCGCTCTACTACGAGTATTGGGTTACGTATCACATACCAAGGAATATGCCTTGAGATATGGAAAGTATCCTCCTATACTGGAAGGATACAGTGATGCTAATTGGATTGCAGATTCTGAGGAATCAAAATCAACTAGCGGATACGTATTTACTCTAGCAGGAGCAGCGGTATCTTGGAAATCTTCTAAGCAAACATGTATTGCCCGTTCCACTATGGAATCGGAATTCATAGCCTTAGATAAGGCTGGAGAAGAAGCAGAATGGCTTCGACAATTCTTAGAAGATATATCGTTATGGCAAAAGCCAGTGCCCGCTGTATGTATACACTGCGACAATCAAGCAGCTATATCTAGGGCACAAAATGTGATATACAACGGTAAGTCTAGACATATTCGTCGTAGACATAATACCGTGAAGCAGTTGCTCTCAAATGGAATTATCTCTATTGACTTTGTATCGTCAAAGGATAATTTAGCGGATCCGCTTACTAAAGGTTTAAGTGGAGAGCGTATAAACTGCGCATCGAGGGGAATGGGTCTAAAAGCCTAACCTTACCGAGTCAGCTTAATGGAAACCTCACTTAGCGACTGGAGATCCCACGCACTAAGTTCAAGAGGAAAAACTAGTTATGATTGACTCAGCAAGTAAGCACTTGGGAGCTTGAGTCCAATCCATTCCTAAGGTGCACATAAGTGCTTTTCTACAAGTGGATTAAGGATAAGCTTAACGCTTTTAATGATGCCTATATCTTGTTACTAAACAAGTGGAGTAGAGTAGACTACTCTTAATAGGTCCATCACCTATGTGAGTATAGAGTTGGGTCGGCTCTTTGGGAATCTCTATGGAGGCTGTTATTCCCTAAAGATACTCTCTGAAACCAAGAATGTCCAGGGCCAAAACGGACACAACAGAGAACCAAAGTTGATTTGGAAAGTCACTGTGTGAAGCTTGTTGACTTGACTTACACTAACGGCTAACAGTTCAAGACCTAGTTCACTGATTAGCCAGTAAGTCCGATAAAGCTTTCGCTATGGAAGGTTCAAGACCTAGTTCACCTATCCTTATGCAGTTTCTTTTCTAAAGTACCTTACACAATAGAGTCAGTCTCTTTGTGTGTCATTTCCTTGAATCTCCATTCATTGTGGGGGATTGTTGGAATTGAAGAATATAAAGGGAATCTTCAAGTTGAATTATGGCGAGATCCGTTGATCAAATCAACCGGATGATGGTTGGAGTGTATTCTCCTTCCATTTGTGATGAACGTGGTATATTCACATGTTCAATTCCGACTTCGAATGAATGAGATATTCAAGTCCAAAGATTGCCTAATTCAAAGCCAAATGGGACTAAAGGTTGCTACAAGCATTTAGTCCCACATTGGCCGTGGGATGGAAGCTTGTGTAGTATAAATAGAGAAAATTGAGAACAAAGGGTGTGCCCTTTGGGTACTTGGAGTTTTCGCGCGCGAAAAGGAGGGAACTATGCACGTACATACGTGCGCGCACGCGCGCCGCCGCTGGCGGCGGCGGGGGCCGGGCACGGGTCCGGGTCTGGGTCTGGGTCTGGGTCTGGGTCTGCTGGACTCGGGTTCAGATCTGAGTCTGAGTTCCCTACCTGGCCTGTTTCTTTTTGAGCCAAGGTCCCGCTCCTGTTGCAAACCTGTTGGATTGCCAACAGTTGCGCACCTGTTGGACTGTCAAAAGTTACGCACATGTTGAACAACCAAAGGTTGCAAAACAGTCCGCTCCGCGTCAACGGTTGCGACTGTTGGACTGCCAACAGACACGGCTGGACCAAAGGTTGCAGCTTTTGGTTTGGGTTCAAACCTGTTGGCCTACTCCTAGAAAACTATATAAAGCCCTCCTGGTTCTCAATTAAAAACACACCAACAGAGAATTAACTCTCTATCTCTCTCTCTATTTAAAGTTCTGAACTGTTCTTCCAACGTTCTGAACTGCGCTTCCAGCCTGAAGTGGGAATCCGCGATTTCCAGCGTAAAGTGGGAATCCGAAGCGACTTCCTAAAGGAGATTCTGCCAAATTCTTCAACCTTCCTACATCCTTAACAGTGGGTGTTCCTCCAAAAGAGTAAGATAAATATTCATTTGAAATTTGTCATTATACCGCTGCTTTGCTAATCCTGTGTAGGTACTGGTTGACTACGGTTCGACCGTACGGTGATTTGGTAGTGCTATCCAAATACCGTGAAGAAGTGTTGTATCTTGGGAGACCAGCGTCCATTATCCCGTTAGCACCGGTGCGGGGGACGTAATTGTCTTAAGGAGATTTGCTCTAAGCGTACCTCACTTCAAATACTGTATAAGTGGATTAAGTCCTTTATACAGGGGATATACTTTACAGTATATCGAGATTGACTTAGATTCAGTCTAAGTGATACTGTATAAGTGGATTAAGTCCTTTATACAGGGGATATACTTTACAGTATATCGAGACTGACTTAGATTCAGTCTAATTGGTGCTTAAACCAAGGAAGGAAATTGAAAGGTGGTTCTTAAATTAAGGAACGTTCTATTGAACGGAAAACCTCCCACCTGATATTTGCCGACCTGGCCAATTAGATTGTTGATATCTCAGTGATCTTGATTAGTTGTCAGATTGATTCTTGTTAAGCAGGAAATCCAACAGTAATTCCTCGATGGAGGTCCTTTTTAGAAGGTCCTTGGTGGACATAGTGGAAATCCTTCTGTGAGAAAGCAAGGACGTAGAGCAGTGGCTCGAACCTTAAAACATATCCTTGGGTTTGCGTTTGAATCTTTCTCTCTCAGCTTTATCTCTTCATATCTTGCATTGTTATTATTGTTCATACATATACATGCTTGATGATGTTTGTGTGCTCACACTTGTGTTGAACCAAGAGAGCTATTGAGGCACATCAACTCTTAGCTTATAGGAATCGTGAGGAGAAGTTCCAGATCCCTTCACGGGGAATACAGACTCACTCTTGGTTTCACTTTGTGTGTTAGCTTTTAGTTTTTAAATTCCGCATTATTTGTCCTAAATTAGCATTACACCTATTCACCCCACTCTAGGTGTACTTTCAAGAAAGAAACAAGAGAATTTTTTCAGAGCACAGCTGCAGACTGTGCCTATTTATTTGCTGACAGTGTTTTCTTTCTAAATTTCTGGTCAGGAGCTGCAGCAAAAAAGAAAAAATAGAACTCCTCTCTATTGTTGAGCTTCCCAACTTCCCTCCAATCTGGCAAGCCGATGGCACAACGCTTAACCCGTGGGGCTATGGAGGTAACTATGTCTAAAGGGACAGAACGGTTCTAACAAATTTTGTGGCTGCTATCCTTCAAAAGAAGAAATTTGTTCTCTTTTGTTTTTTGGCTATGTAAATGAAATATCCCTATCCACTAATACTCAGTTAATAATTATTGTTGATAAGTTAATTTATTTTGATTTTAAGCATTGAAAAATTAATATTTGATCAATAAAATATTTTATGTAAATAGAAGGATACAAAATAAATATATTTACATATGTATATGTGTAAATGGGTGAATTAATTATATATACACATATATCCATTACATATTTTAATGCAAGTAATAATAATAATTATTATTACTATTACTATTATGTTATTGTTATAGGGTGATTAAGAGAATAATTGGATGAGATTAGGTGGAGAGTGATGAGACATAGGAGTGATTGGGAGTAGGTGAGAGAGTGTGGGGGTATAATAAGTAAAGGTGGGAAATATCCCATTTATCATCACTCTCTCTACTCTCTTTCTGCCTCTCCTTATTCTTCTTCTTCCCATCCCTCTCTCCCATGCTCTTACTTTCTCCCCTTCGTTGCACTGCACTTTCTCTATCTATCTCACTACACACACTCTCTTCCTCTCCTCCTCCACCACCCTCGGTTTGCATATTGCCCGACGACTGCCCCCGCCTCCGCCCCCTCTTCGTCCTCCTCCTCCTCTTGTTCTTCTCCCTCCTCTTCTTCTTCTTCTCCTCCTCCTCCTCCTCTTCCTCCTCCTTACTGCCCGTTGCCCTGCCTTTTCCCTCGTCAGCACCGTCGAACTACCAGCGCCACCGCCTACTACTCACCCCTCATCTCTTTTCCCTCTCTCCCCATTGCAACCCCCTTCCCTTCTTCTTTCTTCTTTTTCTTCTTTTCCATGTTGGGTTCAATCCAATAGCAACCCAACCCGCTAACCCGTATCTAATTAACTTAAGTTAAGTGGTTTGGGTTATTCGATTTGAACCCTTTAGAGACCCGAGCCATTTCAACAGTACCCGAACCAAATTGCAGCATTACAAGCTCGTTAAAAGCAGTCCAGACCCGTTAATATGCTAAATTAGTTTTCTTGCAATTTCTCGGCTATCCGTAGTTCGATTTGTGTGATTCTCGAGTCGATATGTTCGCAGAAACAAGAACTACGTGCACATACACTTGTTGTGAGTGTTTTTAATTTCTTGAAATGAATATTATATTTTATACAAATTATGTTGAAGTATAGATTTATATTTGGTTTAGCTAGTATTTAATTAAATTTTTTTAATTATCCATTTAAGTAAATGCGTAGTAAGTACTTGAATTGTTACCTAACTGAATAATCTAAAAATCTTGGATATGGTTGTGAAAAGTTTGAAATAGATTAATTATGTATGATTGTGGTGAAATATTGATTGTGTTAATGTTTCTGAAATTACTAGGATAGTTTATTGGATATTGGAAAACTTATCGTGTTACTGAACTTATCGAGAAAATATAGTTGTCTAGTATACATGTGATTAACACTATTATTGATCATATCCAGTATCCATGTAACATTAACTATAGACAATTGACACCATATGTGGGGAAATTGAATGGAGACGATGTTTGATTTGGGGTTATTGTTGGTACTTCTGTACTGTTATTGTTGGTACTTCGGTATTGTTATTTTTTCTCAAAGCACGGACAATGTCTCCACCTTAATTTCAAACAATATCACATTTAATAACCCAATAATAATGATATTAGAAACATGTGTAATTTGGTCACTCTCTCATTTGGATAATGGTACCTGCATACCTCATTTAAATGAGTTCTGCTTGGTTATAGGTCTTCCATAGACTGCCAGTGGTATGGAACACTAGAAGAAAATAATTAAAATATCAGGCGATGCTAAATACTATTGTATAACTGACTGCACACATTTATTACATTATTCTTTATTACATTTTCACATTTATCATATAAAAAATCTTCTATATTTCTTATCTTAAATGTCTATTTTGCAGAAGATAATCAGGGGAGAAAGAAAATAAAATCAAATCAATATCAGTTAAATTCAGATTTAACTAGATCTATTTGATTAGAGGAGGATGATCCCAAATCAAATTGGTTAAATTCAGTTTTTGGTGAATCAAGTAGTTAAATATAAAGATCAACCGAGGATAACGTCAAATACAGAGTCCAAATCTAAAAGGATAAATGGATAGAGAGAAGATCAACAGATGAGATGAAATAAATTTGACTGGATATATTTTAGTATTTGAATCATAACATTTGCTACTGAAATTCAAATTTAATGATTCAAGATGATCCAGAAAGAAGATTTAAAGGTCTACTACTCTTAAGTTAATCACTATATCTAATTCTGTCATTTGATAAGTTATATTCAGCAATCAACACACCAACAAGCTGCAGATCAGAACTGAATATCCACATCAAATCAAGTTTGGAGATAAAAGGAGGATTCAAATTCAGAAATATTCAGCTTCCCCTATCTTCATACTCCTCTAACCTCTGCATTTCTCCTATAAATACCTGCAATCTCAAAGGCAGAAGAGAACGACCAAGTAGAGAGTAGAACTTAGGCTATATCATAGTTTGTAAGTTAGGTTTTTTATTTTCTTTTATGTAATTTTTGTTTTATTTATGTAACTGAGAGGAGAGGAGAGTTTCATGGAGGAATAAGAGTAAGCTTGTACTGAGGGTGACACCGATGTAAGTAATCTTTTCTTTCATTGTTATTTGAATCGAATCGAAGTTTTCTTTTTCTTCTTTATTCTTGTTTTTGTTTGCTTCCCTCTTTTGTACTTGTGAATCCAAATGACTCCGAAAGTCGAAGTTGCCTTGCCCTTGTAAGTGCCGTTGATGGTTTATGGTGATAGATACTCATTTCTATGGTAGTGTAGCTTGCCCCTTCATTTCATAGTGTAAATCGGGAATGGAAAAAATCGTATTTGTCATACTTTGCTCGCCTTCAAACAAAGGTACATCGTCGATACGGGTCAAAGGTAAGCAGGCGCCGAAGAGGTAAGTAAGTTTTTTAGGTTTTAACTTTCTTTTCTGTTAACTTTAGTTTAGATCACCAACATCATTATCTCCTAATTCTTTTATCACTCTTTTCAATTTTTTTGTATATATCTATCTTCTATTTTCTCCACCTTCTCTATCTACCACTTTTTTCTTAACTTAATTGTAACTCCATTTTTCTATTTTCATTTAAGAAACTAAAGAAGAATTTTAACCTTTAATGGTAGCATAAAAGAGAACTTACTAAAGAAGCCTCCATCGCTAGTCCCTCCTTATGTTTCACGACCCGCGTAGCCACTTGCTATAACGGTAGCATTGTGAACTTACACATTCTACTCTTAAAGTTCTAAAATTCTATATTTTGTGCAGGTAAAATCTCAATCAAAATTTGGCACTGTTGCCGGAGAGGAAGGTAAGTAATTCTCTTTTTAAGTTTACATTTTTGGTTAACTCTCTTCTTTGTTCTTGGTGTATAGGTTTAACAATAAGAAAATTTTTGCTGCAGTGGACATATAAGTGATTTGAAAGTACACCAAGAGGGGGGTGAATAGGTGTACGGCTAATCTATGAGCGGAATAAAAAACTTGATTGCAACACACTTAGTGTAACCAACGAGTGTAGCCGAATTCCCAGTGAAGGGCTCTAAACTAACTCCTCTTGATTCCTCTGAATAAGAATTGAGGTGCTATATGAAGCTCTCATGGTTAAACACAAGTGAGGCACACACAAACAACACAAGCATGTATATGAATGACAATATGAATCAATGCACAAAGTAAGAGAGAGTTAGAGAAAGTGGATCAAACGCAAATACCAAGATATATTTCGAGATTCGAGCACACAGCTCTACGTCCCCGCCTTCACACAGAAGGATTTTCACTAACTCGTCCACACAAGACTTCCCACACAGGGAACATCCACTGAGGATTTGGGCAAATATAATTGGGAGTACACAACTTCTCTCTCCAACCGAATGCAACCTCTCACAGAGGCAATGCACAACTCTCAACAAACACCTCTACACTTAGAGGGTTAGGCACTTAGCCAAACAACAAATCAACCTCTCACTAGAGGGATTAGGCTCAAAGCCACACAAACACAATCACCTCACACTTGAGGGATTCCAACACAATCTCCACCTCTCATTAGAGAGAGCCAAACAACAATCTCCACCTCTCACTAGAGGGAGCCAAACACCACTTCCACAATCACCTCACAATAGAGGGATACCAACTCAATCACCTCTCACTAGAGGAATATCACAAAAATGAAAGTTTACAACTTTGTGGTTTCCACAACCACAAACCAATTCTTTTTCTTATAAAACAAAGATCCTATAGATAGGATAGAATGATAAGCTCAAGTGTGAGAAAACAAAGAGTCTGGAAATCAAAAATCAAAGAAAATACTTGAGAAAACTTCTATGATATAAAGGAAATGAAGAACAAAAATAAATCCCAAAGACTTCTCTTTTCTTTGATTTTTTCAACTCTTTAAAACAAATGAAGATAGATCTTTTTGGCTTAAAAACTCTTTTAAAAACTAGTGTTAAAACACTTAAGAAGATCATAATTTTTACTCTCTAAAAACTTGTTTAAAAATAGCTCTTGAATGGGGTATTTATAACCCCCAAGAAAATCTGCCCGTTGGCAGCTGGAAAGGGCCAGATGCCCTTCTGGTCAATCGGCCGGTCGACCGGCCAACGGTCAAATTTTTTACCATTGCGCCCAGCGGTCGACCGCCCGGTCGATCGGGCCAAAGCGCACGGTCGACCGCCCCCACCCGAGAGTGGGGTGCTCTCAGTCGGTCGACCGTACGATCGATCGGCCAAGCCACTTGGCCATTGTGCACGTCTCGTGCACATCGGTCGACCGTCCCGGTCGACCGCCAGAGCCTGGCAGGATTTTTTCAAGATTTAAAAACTTGACATTTTAACTTTAATTAAATCCCATAAAATCACATAAATTCCACAAAAATCAGTTCATGTTATATCTTTGAAATACAAATATGTTTAAGTAAAAATCAAATCATGTTACAAATATTTTGAACCATTTTTCTGACTTAGAAAATTTGCCTTAAACCAAATTCACTATTTTCCAAAACTAGGATTTTTGAAATAGAAATCCGATTTTTCCAAAAACATATGTAAATACAAAAACATGATATTTAAACAACTTTAAAGCACATAGTATATGGATAGAATCCAATATACATGAAAGATATTATATCTATGTTTTTGACTTAAAAACCAAGATCGGTTAAACCGAAAACCAAAACCAATAAACATGAAACTTAAAACAAGTGTGGGTGTTGTGAACTTGAGCATATCACACTATCTAACTTTACAAATAGATCTAAACAAACTAAACTAAACAAATCGAAGTCTTCTTGTCTCCAAGCCGACTCGATCCAAACGCGATTCCCCGAGCTTAACTCCAACCGAGTGCTAGATATGAACTTGACCTTCGAGCTCTTGAATCACCATGTGAAAGCCCCAAAACACCTTGTTGAAGTTAATCACCTACTAATATCTTGATCAAATATCTGAAACTAAATATCACAAGATTATTAGTAAACTATAATTACATGAGTTAATCATCATCAAAACTAGAGTGGAAGGCCTCTGGGCCAACAATCTCCCCCTTTTTGATAATGACAAAACTCATGGAGTTATACATGCATGGATTAAAGTTAAGCTTCAAAGAAGCTCCCCTTAACTCATGCATAGCAATAAACATAATAAATATGCAATGAATGCTCAAACTAAATATGCATAAACAAGATATTTGATACCAAGAAGTAAACATCTTCTTGATACCAAATATTAAACTAAACATGTTCTTGATATGCAAAAACTCTTGATACCAATAAAGCAATAAAATATGCTCTTGATACCAATAAATATCAATAAAAACTTTTGATATCAAAACATATGCTCTTGATACCAATATCAAAAACAAAAATACCAAAAATATTCTCTTGACATCAATTGAAGGAAATATGAATATATAAAAAAACATGATATCAAAACCAATACCAAAACTAAACACATATGCATATAAAACTCTTAAAATATCTATGCATATAAAACTCCAAAATAAAAAACATGATATCAAAACCAATACCAAAACTAAACACATATGCATATAAAACTCTTAAAATATCTATGCATATAAAACTCCAAAATATCTCTCTCCCTTTTTATCAATTCATCAACAAAGAGGTGAAAGCAATAAAAAAAAAATCATAAAGCATATTTTTCACTTTTGGCATAAAACGAAACAATATGATACCAATTGAAAGAAAAATATATCATGAGTACCAATTGAAAGATGTAACAATTTAGTATGGAGGTATAAATCAAAACATCTTTGTTACAAATTGAAAGTATAAATCTTAAACATTAAGGTACCAATTTATGATACCAAATGAAAGATAAACTAAATCTTTTTAAGATACCAAAATTTTTTTGATATTAATAGAAAGATATAAACAAAGATTTGTACTAATTGAAAATATTTTACACCAATTGAAAGTATTTTACACTTTTGATACCAATTTGAAAACATAAACCAATCCTTATTGGTGAAACACTAAAATCATTCATCAATAAAGATACCAAATAGAAAATAATATCAATTTAATATTCTTGATACCAATATTGAAAATGAAACATATATCCCATTGAATTGAAAAGATTTTTCATTAGGTTGCATATGACACCAATTAAAAAAATCAATATCATTTTTCATCATAAAGAGTGGGAGTAGAATACCAATAGTAAACAAAACTAATTGAAAGGTAAAACATGTATTTACTCCCTCTTTATGAAATACCAATAAAAAAGATACATAAGCTTGTATAAGATACCAATTGAAAATAATTGTCATTAAGAAATCAAGCTTAGCATGGCAAAAATTTGTGCTAAAAAATATAGAGATATAGTAAGCACAATTAAAACATAAATACATATATATGTATGGAAATTGAATATCAATCGAAATTGATACTATTTGAAGTTTTAAGCATACATATATAAGAACATATATCAGTATACAAATAAATGTCAATAGTGATACCAATTGAAAGGATCCATTGATACCAATTGAAAGTACAATAAGAATCAAGTGTATAACTCATACTTCCTACCACTCATTTTATGCACATGTTTAAAATAGATTTTCAATTAAGAGCATACAAGGCATGGTCGCCCAACCAACCTCCCTTAAATGGGTAGGAGTTTTCAAAAATAAGTTTGAAAATAGTTATAATACGTTTGAAAACTCTACCAAATGAAGAATACCGCAATTAGTTTAATGATAAACTTGTAAACTAGTACAAAATCCTTCAAGTAAGGAATAAAATAAAAACATATTCCATAAATTATGAAAGTCACATGATCATCAAACACTCAAGGGTCCTTAAAACATATAGTCTCATGAAAATAAATCATGAGTAAACAAGAATGATGTGAGTGTATAAGAGTTATGTGAAAAACATAATCATGAAAATGGGCAATTAAAACTCAATATGAAATTCCTTAAAACATGAAAATCATCAAAACTAGAAATTCTTCAAGGTATATATATGTTTTGCACAAATTAAAGTATACATACATATCCAAACATGACGAGTCCACAAAAGTATATGCATGAAGGAAAGTGGCTCAAGGATGTATATGTATAACTAATAGTTTAGACAAAATAGACATATACATGAAGTTAAACAAAAACATGAAACATGTCCAAAAAATAGGAATACAAGTTAAAATGCGTGGATTATCAAAATTAGGCTATACTAGTACATCTAATGAGTACAAATGAGCAATTAGACACAAACATATAATAATCTATTTGTGGCTCATTAGTTGTACAAGTATATATTCAAGTTTTAATGAAAACTAACATCTAAACATGTAATCAAAACATGAAGTATAAAACAAACTCATAAACATACATATGATCATTATGTAAATGTCCATGCATTAGATCTATGATATACATAATAGCTAAAATAAATGTGAGAACACAAAAGTATAAGTTCATATTAAACATAAGTGATCTCAAATGCTAATCATGCATATCATAAGTCTAATAATCATGACATTTAACATACTAATCATGAAACATCAAACACATGCTAAAAATGAATAATATGAAAGCATGTAAACATAATGGGAGTTAGAGATTGTTATCAAAACCAAAAGGGTACATCTCCATGTCTCCAAACCAGGTGGTCCTCCCCCCAAACTCTCCTTGAAAGTGATGCATCCAAATTGTCCTCTTTAAGCTCAGAACGCATCCACCTCAAGGCATCGTCACCCTCACGTCAAGTGAGAGCCCACACCTACATCAAATAAAATAGGAGTGATCTTTGGTACCCATACTCTTTTGGGTCTATGGGGGTTAGCTCCTTTCCTAACCCAAACAAACTTATTTGCTAATTTTCATCATGTATTCTATCATAACAAAACTTTGCAAGGTGGCCCTTACGTCCACAATGTGTACATGTGTACACATGAGCATACATTGTGTGATGAGTGTGAACGTGAGGAGCATGTGTATGCCGTGGTTTGTGTGCATGCAAAGGAGGAACTTGTTTCTTTCGAAACATAGATTCAAATCGTGTATGGTTCAAAGCACAATGGCTCAAAGTGGAGACCAAACAATCCACACTCTTCTTAAGCATACAATATCATTTTCAATCATGAAAGAAGAAGAGGTGCATGCAATAGATGAGATAGAATGTGAAGCTACACTAGCATGGCAAACATGTGAATCTAAATTATTTTTCAAAGATTTATTTTCATTTAAGAAAACTTCTAAATCTTTTGAAATCAAATCGATTTTGTTTTTCAAAGAAACATTTTCTTTTACAACAAAATCAAGTTTTGAAGATAAAGCCTCATTTTTCTTTAAAACATTTTCACAATCATTTTTACTTTTCAAAATATTGTTTTCATTTAGGGCAAGTTCAAGTTGGGATTTAAGTGAGTCACGTTCACTTGAAATCTCATCCCTCTCTTACAAAACTAAATCAAGTTTAGAAGACAATTTTTCATTTTCTTTATTTAATGCAAAACTTTTCTTTTTCAAAACTTTATATTTTTCAAGCAATTTTTCACATACAATAGAAAGTTCTTCATTCAAAGTATCGGCATCAACTAAGTCATCGTCGGAAGAACTAGCACTATCTAGTTGAGATTCCGAATATATCTCAAGGGAGTCATTCCCTTGGACCATGTAGCATCGTTGTTCGGATTCATCCTCACTAGATTCCTTCTCCATTTGGATTGGCATTTGAAGCTTGGAGGAGGTCAACGTGTTCCACACTGCAAAAACGGAATCACAATTAGAAACCAACATAAGATATTCTTTATTAAGCGTGCTTCTAAGTGCCTCAAGGGCTTGTGCATTGGCCTCTATATGCTTGCTATTACCAAGATAGGTGCTTGCTATTATCAAGATAGGATTTCTTGGTAGCGGCAAGGAAAACATGCAAGCCTAGGGTTTTTAGATACATGGACATCCTAGCCTTCCAAACAACAATGTTGGCAGTATCAAACATAGGTGGGGTCATGAAGTCCATGAGTGTGTGTAAACAATAAAAATGCAATTGATAGATTAGCTAACCAAATCAAACTCCTAGGTGGTTAAACCTAATATCAGGAGCGTAGGCTCTGATACCAATTGAAAGTACACCTAGAGGAGGGTGAATAGGTGTACGGCTAATCTATAAACAATAATGCGGAATAAAAAACTTGATTGCAACACACTTAGTGTAACCAACGAGTGTAGCCGAATTCCCAGTGAAGGGCTCTGGACTAACTCCTTTTGAATCTTCTAAATAAGAGTAAAGGTGCTATATGAAACTCTCGTGGTTAAACACAAGTGAGGCACACACAAACAACACAAGCATGTATATGATATGACAATATGAATCAATGCACAAAGTAAAGAGAGAGAGTTAGAGAAAGTGGATCAAACGCAAATGCCAAGATATGTTTTGAGGTTCGAGCACACAACTCTACGTCCCCGCCTTCACACAGAAGGATTTCCACTAACTCGTCCACACAGGACTTCCCACACAGGGAACCTCCACTGAGGATTTGGGCAAATACAATTTAGAGTACACAACTCCTCTCTCTAACCGAATACAACCTCTCACAGAGGCAATGCACAACTCTCAACAAATACCTCTACACTTAGAGGGTTAGGCACTTAGCCAAACAACAAATCAACCTCTCACTAGAGGGATTAGGCTCAAAGCCACACAAACACAATCACCTCACACTTGAGGGATTCCAATATAATCTCCACCTCTCACTAGAGGGAGCCAAACAATAATTTCCACCTCTCACTAGAGGGAGCCAAACACCACTTCCACAATCACCTCACAATAGAGGGATACCAACTCAATCACCTCTTACTAGAGGGATATCACAAAAATGGAAGTTTACAACTTGGTGGTTTTCACAACCACAAACCAATTCTGTTTCTCACAAAACAAAGATCCTATAGATAGGATAGAATAATAAGCTCAAGTGTGAGAAAATAAAGAGTTTGAAAATCAAAACTCAAAGAAAATACTTGGGAAAACTTCTAGGATATAAAGGAAATGAAGAACAAAAATAAATCCCAAAGACTTCTCTTTTTCTTTGATTTTTCCAACTCTTTAAACAAATGAAGATAGATCTTTTTGACTTAAAAACTCTTTTAAAAACTAGTGTTAAAACACTTAAGAAGATCATAATTTTTGCTCTCTAAAAACTTATTTAAAAACAGCTCTTGAATGGGGTATTTATAACCCCCAAAAAAATCTGCCCGTTGGCAGCTGGAAAGGGCCAGAATGCCCTTCCGGTCGACCGGCCGATCGACCGGCCAACGGTCAAATTTTTGACCGTTGCGCCCAGAGGTCGACCGCCCGATCGACCGGCCAAAGTGCACGGTCGACCGCCCGGTCGACCGCCCCCACCGGAGAGTGGGGTGCTCTCAGTCGGTCGACCGCACGGTCGACCGGCCAAGCCACTTGGCCATTGTGCACGTCTCGTGCACATCGGCCGACCGGGTCGGTCGACCGACTACTGGTCCGGTCGACCGTCCTGGTCGACCGCCAGAGCCTGGCAGGATTTTTTCAGGATTTAAAAACTTGACTTTTTAACTTCAATTAAATCCCATAAAATCACATAAATTCCACAAAAATCAGTTCATGTTATATCTTTGAAATACAAACATGTTTGAGTAAAAATCAAACCATGTTACAAACATTTTGAACCATTTTTGTCACTTGGAAAATTTGCCTTAAACCAAATTCACTATTTTCCAAAACTAAGATTTTTGAAATGAAAATCTGATTTTTCTAAAAACACATGTAAATACAAAAACATGATATTTAAACAACTTTGAAGCATATAGTATATGGATAGAATTCAATATACATGAAAGATATTATATCTATGTTTTTAACTTAAAAACCAAGATCGGTTAAACCGAAAATCAAAACCAATAAACATGAAACTTAAAACAAGTGTGTGTGTTGTGAACTTGAGCATATCACACTATCTAACTTTACAAATAGATCTAAACAAACTAAACTAAATAAACCGAAGTCTTCTTGTCTCCAAGCCGACTCGACCCAAACGCGATTCCCGAGCTTGACTCTAACCGAGTGTTAGAAATGAACTTGACGCTCGAGCTCTTGAATCACCATGTGAAAGCCCCAAAATACCTTGTTGAAGCTAATCACCTACTAATATCTTGATCAAATATCTGAAACTAAATATCACAAGATTATTAGTAAACTATAACTACATGAGTTAATCATCATCAAAACTAGAGTGGAAGGCCTCTGGGCCAACATGGTCCTGGACTCTGCTCAAGAAAGTAGAGCCCAGAAGCCCTCAGATTTGCTATAATCCAGTGATAATCTGAGTGAACTATTAACCTGTATTTGTGCAGGTTGGCTGAATTGCAAAGCTAAAATTCTGTAGCAATTTATTTTCTTGTTTATCTCACTGTACTTTCTAACCTCAATAATAAAATGATGTTTATTAAATGCTAAAAATGGTTTAGACTTGCATTTAGGCACGTGTCTAATTCGTTTACATTTTATATTACTGTTGAAGAGTGCTGGAGCAAAAGGTACGTATGCATAGCATATAGTTTAGGAAACATTCTTGGGTAATATTTGCTTGTGAATATTACTTTTCTATATCTTGCACACTTTGCACAATGAATCTTAAGGGCTTTTCCTATAAACAAGATAAAGTGGGGAAGTCATTACCCTCCCTTAGCCCACAAATAATTTCCTCACTCACTAAACCAAGCCTAACTAAAACTGAGTACACGTTGGTCCTTGGCCCTAGGGACATCTCGGACTCAAATAGGAGACTGACCTAAGGGGAAAGTTGATTTGAATTTGACTCTTGCCAAATCGGTGTCTAAGGTTAGGGATTGAGGGGCGAAACCCCGAAGGCTGGTGATTTGGTATAATTATGCCTGTTGCTTTAAGCACGGATACCTCCCACCAATCTTGCCCCTACCTGGCCGATTAACTTGTGGTCAGATTCGACAATATACCCCCCGTAGATAGTCTAACCAGTTAGGAGTCATCTAGGTCTAAGGTCTACCCTAACTTAGGTTAGATTTTTTTTTCTTTTTATTTGTTTGCTTATTTGTTTGTTTTTCTTTTTTTGTGTTTGACATTTCTGTGATATGGCTTATAACAATATTTTTTTCCAATTTTAATGGTAATCCATATTACACCCCGAACTCTTTTTCAGATATTGTCAACCCGGCATATCATAACTTTAACCAACCTAGTGTATCAGATTGGTCTTATCTAAATCAATATAACCCATGCCCCCAATCTTATGACCATAATTTCTAAAATAATTTCAACCTTCACAAAGTCAATGGAATTCACCTCCCCTGAGTTTAATTTTCAACCAACTTGTCCTCCTTATCCATCTTGTCCACAATATTTTCAAGATTCATACTCAGTTCCACCAGTTCGAAATAGAAAACTATCAATCTTAGAAATGAGTATGCGTGAGTTCAAGCAACAATCACAAAATCTGACGGACTCACAATTTCACCATAAATTTCAAAACAAAACTTTATCTTTTCAAGTCCAATCGCAACAAAATGATGAACCAATCGACTATGAAAAGATGCTTGAAGTCATGACTCAGGCTCAAATCGCTCGTAATCATGACATAGGTATAATAGTCCAAACTCTCCATTCTCACCGTTTGACCATTTCTGATGTCGCTAACCATTCTGTTAGAGCCAAAGAATCATGTTGTTTTGGAAAACAGATTCCATTTCAGCACACCCATTTAAACTTACCCAAACCCCAATTTTAAAAACGAAATTGACATTTTGGTAAGTTATCCCTTTCCTGAAATTGAACTTGAGAATGAATATGATCCTGAACCTAAACTTGGTAATTCAACTCTACTTCCTGATTCAATAATGACTCCGGTGTTGTCACCTGATTTCAATCTTTTTCTCGAGTCAACGTTGGATCTTGTGCCAATTCATCATGACATTGAATCGCCAATCTTTTATGATCATCATATGAAACTTGACCAATTTCATACTTTTGAAAGTCTCATTGACAAATTGGTAAGTTCTCATTTTTATGAAATTAAACTCAATGAGAAATTTGACCTAGATTCTCAAATTTGTGATCCAGTTCAAATTCTTGAATCAATATTGACTCTTGTTTTGTTACCCAACTTGAGTAATATTTTAGAGTCAGTTTTGATTCCCACACCTGTCATTCTTAAACTTGAATTACCAATGTTAAGTCACATTACGTTGTTGAAAAATGAATGTGGACTTGAGTTTCAACTTTTTAATTTGGACCCACTTCCTAAACCAATCTCGACTCCTAAACTTTTACTTGACTTAAGTCACTTTTCTGAGTCAGTATTAGTACTCGTACTTTCTAAGTCCAAATCAATCATTCCATCTTTTCACACTCCATTTTGGGATAAGGGTGTTGATAAAATTGACTCCGAAATATTTGTGAAATTTGAAAATTAGATGGGGTAAAATTCTTAATAAAGATCATTTATATATACAACATTTTAGTGGGTTATACTAGAGAGGTTTCTGGTGGGTTCCTCCGAACTCCACGCAAATTCGATTGGGCCGCATTTTGTGGACCAATCAGATCACCACCGGAACCAGCACCTTAAGGTAATATTTTTCTTCCTTTTTTCTTTTTCATGCATCTATGCATTAATTCATACATTGAGGACATGCATGAGACAAGTGTTGGAGAGGATTCTAACATAACTTAGGTTTTTTTTATTATAAAAAATTATTATTAACATTTTCTTTACTTTTAAAAACTTTTTGAAAATAGAAAAAATATTTTGACATATTTTTGTAAGAAATTAAGTCAATTTTAAGGAATAGGAGAATCATAATTAGGATTTCTTATACTTGGTCAAAATAAGATTATTTGTTTGATTTCTAAGGTTAGGAAGAAAATTTGTGAAAGTAATTTAGTCTTGATCTTTACCTTGATAATATGTGCATGCTTTATATACTTACACACTTAGGGTTCAAAAATAAAAATTCTTATGCCTTATTAAAAAGAAAAGAAAAGAAAAAAAGAAAACTTACATATACTATATAAATTCTCTGATTAAGCTGGGTATTTGCGCCTCATAAAGCATAAGTATTCACGCCTAAAAGCGGTTTATATAATAAAATCCTTAGTTTTGTGGCCTTATTTGCTCGAGTCTTTAAGTCCTTGGGGTGTCTTCTCACTCGGTGCCCTAAGACCGTTAGGTTTGGGAGTCACCGATTAAAGACTCGTTACATGGGCAGATTAGAAAGCCTAATAGAACTAAGGAATATTACCACCAAAAATAAAAAAATAATAAATAAGGCATAAGAGTTAGAGTTAAAGAACCCTTAGTCAAAATTTCACGGTCACGAAGGTGTATATGACTTAGGGTAAAGTAATGACTAGATGAAAAATACAGTTTGACTCCTTGCCTTGATTGATAGCAAGTTTTTGAATAAAGATTAAGTTTAGGAATGAAAAGTTCAGTTTTCCTATAACTTATAGATTACTTAATTCTTACAATAATATTTCAAATATTTCTCTTTTAAAATGTGTTTTCAAAATACTAACACTTTATTTTCCTTTCTTTATAGATTTTGTGGGTGTAATCCACAGAAAACCCTCATGAGACAAAACTCGTCCTCGAGGAAAAACCTAGAGGTTTAACGGCTTGTACCACATGCTCAGTGCAATCGCGTAACCTGCGAAAGTGGTCTAATAATCTTTGATTCAGTTTTGTTGTTTTGCTCAAGGACGAGCAAAAGATATGTGTGGGGGTGTGATTGCACACATTTATTGCATTATTCTTTAATATTTTCATATTTATCATATAATAAATCTGCTAAATTTCTTATCTTAAATGTCTATTTTGCAGAAGATAATCATGGGGAGAAAAAGATAAAATCAAATCAATATCAGTTAAATTCAGATTTAACTAGATCTATTTGGTTAGAGGAGGATGATCCCAAATCCAATTTGTTAAATTCAACTTTTGGTGAATCTAGTGGTTAAATCTAAAGATCAACTGAGGATAACGTCAAATACATAGTCCAAATTCAAAGGATAAATGGATAGAGAGAGGATCAACGAATGAGATGAAACAAATTTGACTCAGATTTTGACTGGATACATTTTAGTATTTGAATCATAACTTTTGCTACCAAAATTCAAATCTAATGATTCAAGATGATCCAGAAAGAAGACTTAAAGGGTTACAACTCTTAACTTGATCACTATTTCTAATTCTGTCGTTTGATAAATTATATTCAGCAATCAACACACTAACAAGCTGCAGATCAGAACTGAATATCCACATCAAATCAAGTTGGAGATAAGGGGAGGATTCAAATTCAAAATATCCAGCTTTCCCTGTCTTCATACTCTTCTAACCTCTGCATTTTCTTATAAATACCTGCAATCTCAAAGGCAAAAGAGAACGACCAAACAGAGAGTAGAACTTAGGCTATATCGTAGTTTGTAACTTAAGTTTTTTATTTTCCTTTATGTAATTTTTGTTTTATTTATGTAACTGAGAGGAGAGGAGAGTTTCATGGAGGAATAGAGCAAGCTTGTACTGAGGGTGACACCAGTGTAAGTAATCTTTTCTTTCATTGTTATTTGAATCGAATCGAAGTTTTTTTTTTCTTCTTTACTCTTGTTTTTGTTTGCTTCCCTCTTTTGTGCTTGTGAATCCAAATGATTCCGATAGCCTAGAAGTTACCTTACCCTTGCAAGTGCCGTTGATGGCTTATGGGATGGATATTCATTTCTATGGTAGTGTAGCTTGCCCCTTCATTTCATAGTATAAATCGGGAATAGGAAAAATCCTATTTGTCATACTTCGCTCGCCTTCAAACAAAGGTACATCGTCGATACAGGTCAAAAGTAAGCAGGCGCCGAAGAGGTAAGTAAGTTTTTTAGGTTTTAACTTTCTTTTCTGTTAACTTTAGTTTAGATCACCAACACCACTATCTCCTAATTCTTTTATCACTCTTTTCAATTTCTTTGTATATATCTATCTTCTATTTTCTCCACCTTCTCTATCTACCACTTTCTTCTTAACTTAACTGTAACTCTATTTTTCTATTTTCATTTAAGAACTAAAGAAGAATTTTAACCTTTAATGGTAGCATGAAAGAGAACTTACTAAAGAAGCCTCCATCGCTAGTCCCTCCTTATGTATCACGACCCGCATAGCCACTTGCTATAGCGGTAGCATTGAGAACTTGCACATTCTATTCTTAAAGTTCTAAAATTCTATATTTTTGTACAAGTAAAATCTCAATCAATAACCCTAAAAAACATTGTGTTAATATACTTGTACTATATGATTGTCTCTTTAATACTAGACATGGAATGACGAACTCTCGACATATAAATTAAACTGTGTTATATTTTTGTTACTTTAATAAGACTTGAATTGACAACTCTTGATATACCAAATTCTGCCTGATTAGCTCTATTACTACTCAGTCATGTACTGTATGACCTTATAATTGTGATACCATTTTAATGTATTGATTGTTATTACAATTATATACACTATTACTTTCTTCATTTTATCACTCGTTAAGTCATTTATTGATGACCCTGAGTTTGCATGCTCAGTTCTATGTTCAGAGGTTTTGCAGGAGCAAAAGTATGGTGAATACATCACAGAGCTTTAGAAGTGGATTCATCTTATTCTCCAGCTTGTGAGATTTATTATTTTTGTCCCTTGTTTCCTTTCGATGTAATAAATCGAGACTTTAGAATATTCTTGTACTTGATCAATAAAACTAGAATTTTTGTGAATATTGTGTTTAATTTCTTGTACTGAGGCTTAGCGCATATACGTGTAGGGTATTCTCCTCGCGTAAATGTGTCGCCAACTCTCATCCCGAGCCCGCTCTAGTGTTTTTTGGGAAGCAGGGTATGACAATAAATATCCTTAGCTGCATAGTGATGGTTTGTTGACGCATTGTTCTCTGCAACTTTTGTTTTTTAGGGATATAGTATTTTCATTTTCATACTAGTAGAGGGCTGGTTTCAGCCTCCCTAGGTATCCATGCTGTGCAGTGTGACGATTAGGTCCGGTCCGCTCCTCACCTCGTGAATGCCTACGATGAGGGAAAGCCTAACTACTTAACGTACTTAGTGAAATCACCTAGAGGGAGGGAGGGTGAATAGGTGACTATCTAATCTAATGGTGAATTAATACGGAATTAAAACTATTTATGCAAACTAAAAACTATTGTGCACAACACACCAAGTATAACACAAAAGTGTAGCCGGATTCTCCGTGAAGGGCTCTGGACTAACTCCTAAAGATTCCTCTAGAAAAGAGTTTAGGCACCACTATGACTCTCTTGGTTGAATACAAGTGTGCTCACAATCCCAAGCATATAACAATTAAGCACAAGTATATCAAGCAAGTAATGAATATGAACAATAGGAGCATGCAAGATATAAACACAAGTGAGAGATAGAGAGCAATCGCAAACACGGGAGATTTGTTTCGAGGTTCGAGCACCCTTGCTCTACGTCCTAGCCTTCAACACCATGAAGGCTTTCCACTAAAAATGATCCCACCAGATCACTCGGTGCCGCAACACCTACAAGTGAGTTCACACTAGAACTCCTTTGGACTCTCTAGTCCCTCTCTTGTTTCCGTAAGAACAACACACCACAAACACACTAGCTTGCCGAGGCCGCACCTCTACAACGAGTTCTTATTAGAACTCGAAATACTGCGAACCCGCAAGTCCGCTTTCTCAAATACAAAGGATGAACACTTGGTGATCTAAACACTTTGATCACCTAAAACAACTCTCACAACAACTCTCCTATGGGATGGATTTAGCAATGGAAAGCTCAAGTATGTGTGAGAAAAATAAGGATTGAATATGTGGTGAAAAACTCAAAGAAATCACTTTTAAAAACTCTTGATAAACTCTCCTTTTGATTTGGAAATATTAGCTCTAAAACATGTGGATAAAACCACTGATATGAGTAGGAAAAACTAGCCCAAAACTCTCTTGAAATCTTATAGAAAACAGTTCATGGGAACCCCAATTTATAGGCTAACAAAAACTAGCCGTTGGGGTCCAAATCAGCAGCTGACGCTGCTGTCGGTCAACCGTCAGGTCGACCGCCAATGGTCGAATTTCCGACCGTTGGGAAGGTCGGCCGACCGGACGATCGACCGCCTTCAGGGCAATGGCCTAGCGGTCGACCGGGCCATTTCCAGAGAGCAGACACTCTCTGGCGGTCGACCAGCCCTGGCCGTGCATGTTTTGTGCACGTCGGTCGACCGCACCGGTCGACCGACTTCTGGCTCGGTCGACCGGCGGAAGGCCAAAAACAGTATTTTGGGATTTAAAAACTTGGCTTTTTTACCTTTAATAAAATCCCATAAATCCACAAAAAATCTACAAAAATAAGTTCAATAATATATCTTGATATACAAACGTGTTTAAGTAAAATCAAAACATGTTACAAACATTTTGAATTATTTTTGTGACTTAGAAATTTTGGCTTAAAACAAAATCTGTATTTTTTCAAATTGATTTTTCTAAAACTTCTCCAAATACAAAAACAAGATATTTTAAACACTTTTGAAGCTTAGTGTGTATGGATATGATCCACTACACATATATGATGAAATATCTATATTTTTGACATTAGCTCTAAAATAGTTTTGGTTAAAACACATATATATAAAACTCTAAAAATCAAAACGGTATTTTCTAAAATGAAAACTCATATAAATCTTGTGTGTGTGTATATGTACTTGAGCAATCCACCAACTAATCTATCCTTTACATTTTATCTAAAAACAAAATCTTACTAAAAACAAACCTAGACACAAGTCTTCTCTTGAAGGTCTTCACTTGAAAATCTTCTTCTCCTTCTTGACTTAGTCCAAACCTTGGTCCAAAGAGTTAGACTCCTCTTGAGTACTTGATGTGATCTTAATGCACAAGCTCTTGAATCAACACGTGCTAGCTCCAAAACTTGACTTTAAATCCTTTATGAAGCTAAACACCTACTAAGATCTTGATCACATATCTGAGATTAAATAAACACAAGATCATTAGTACTATAACTCCATGAGTTAATCATCATCAAAACTAGAGTGATGGGCCTTTGGGCCAACCCTTAGATGGAAAAACTAATAATCCGTATCTTGCTGCTTCTATGTGAAAACCTATTTTTTTGTTATATAATATTTTATATGAGTAGAGTTTCCTGCTCGACTCTTTGTTCCTTCAAAAAAAATTCTGTGAATATTAGACATTTCTAAACATATCCTATATAACTTATGTTTTTAAATAAAAAGAATATTTAGATCGAACTAAGTGAAATAACTATAAAAATATTCATTTGGCTTTTCTAGTTTGGATCCTGAGATTCATATTAGATCCATTAAGGAATCATTCATGCGCTACTTATTTAATTTTTTTTGTTTTGTTTTGAACAAAAGCCAAGTCGTAGCTAGATCTTGAACCTGACGCCTCCCATTTCCTAACCCAACCTTTTTACCATTGAGTCAGACCTCAGTGATTCATTAAGTTACGCTATTGGATACAACTTTTAGGATTCAATCCCTAAAATTTGGTCAGATTGAATCGAGTTATCGGGCCTCGTTGCTACCGCTACATGGATTTTGTGCAAGTGGGAGGAAAATGTGAAAGTGAGAAATGAGGAGGAAAAGTAAGAAAAGGTAGAACATTAGGATTTGTGCAAGTAAGTTTTTTGGTGTTCGGTTGTAATGTGAAAGTGTAAGTAGAAAATATATTGTGTTTTATGGTGTTAGGTTAGTAAAGTAGAAGTGAAAGTGAAAAGTTGACCACAAAGTTGACCGCAAAATAATATTAAAATAAAAATTAATTATGAAGTTTTTTTTGACTATAATTAGACTGAAAGTGGGATTTGCATGACCTCAAAATTAACCATATTGAGCTTCAAATTATTATAGGTGAGATTTATATAACCACAAAAGTAACTGTCGCCTCCAGCAAGTGGGAAAATAGCAATATAAAAGGGAGATGTAAAAGGAAAAGGGGATTTCCCATTTCCTTTTTTCGGTTCCAAACAAACATCAAAAGTGAGAAATGAATTTTTCACTTCCGTTTTTTTTCACTTCCACCCCCAAACGAAACACGCCTAGGTTGAAGACTTGAGACACATCAATGGATCCCATTTGAACCTGACCCGTTTCTCACCCAACAGCTAGTCTGATTATCAACCATCATGTAACATCAACAACGGTACAGAACAAATGAAACTCGATACACTGAATATTCTTTCTTCTCCACTTGACCCCATCTCAAAGGTACGTCATCGCATATTAACTGCACGATCAAAAACTACACTCTTAAATCATCCGTCATCAAACCAGAGCGAATATTACTACCCTAAAAGTGATGAAGGCACCCCAATGTTGAAGGCACCCCCTCTTTTTTTCCAATAAAAAAATATCAAAATGCCCTCTTCTTCTTTTCCTCATCCTCTCCCTCCTTCGCCAGCTCCGGCTTCCGCCCCTTCCTCACCGACGACCACCTCCTCCCCCCGACCTCCCCACCCCACTCCCGCCCTCCACCCCCTCCCCCGCCCCCCCTCTCCACCCCTCGACCTCCCCCACCCCTTCTCCTCCCCTCTCCCCACCCACTCCGCCCCCGCACCCACCCTTCCCCATATCTAGCTTGTTCAGCCAGATCTGATCAAACAAACTCTAGAGAGGGCGGGCAGGGGGTGGGGAGATCCAGAGAAGGAGAGGGGCAGGAGAGGTCGGGGGAGGGGGGAAGAGAGGGGGAGGGGAGGATGGGGAGTGGGGGAGGCCGGGGAGGGGGAGGAGGGGGAGGCTGGAGAGGGGAGCAGGGGAGGCAGGAGAGTGGGTGGAGTGGTGAAAAGAGGAAGGAGAAATGAACATTTTAAATTTTTTACCAAAAGTGAAATTGTCAAAAAAAAAAAAAAAAAAAAAAAAAAGATTACTTGTTATAACTTGCGGTGCCTTCATCATTGTTTTGGGTGGAAATATCCGCTCCCTCATCAACTCGTTCACAAAAATCCATTAGTACTCAAAAGAGAAGAACAATAAGAACAACACATCCCCATTGTCTCCTTCCTCTCTTCACTTCGCTCAGGTACACTCGATTCGCGGTCCCAGCACCCGTTCCTTGAATTCGTCAGATCTAATAGAAGCTCGATTGTCCTCATTTCCCTCTCGATTCCAGGCCGGGCGCCAGATTTCTCGATGGATTTCATGAAGGTTTTGGATCAGACGGTCCGAGAGATGTGAGTCCTTTTTCGATCCGAACCTAATCAATTTCGTTAGATCTCTTACCAAGGAATGACGCCTTTTTTTTTTTTTTTTTATAGAAAGAGGGAGGTGAATCTGAAAGTGCTCAAGGTCCCGGAGATCGAACAAAAGGTCAGGACTTGTTTCTTCTTTCTATTTTTCTATTGGAAGCATGGATCTTTGATGTTTCTTCTTGATTTTTAATGTTTTTTGTGATTGATTTGTTATCTAGTAAAAATGCAAATTACTAACTAGACAGGGTTAAATGAACAAGTCATTATAGAGAAAATTATGTGAGTATTTAGCTGATAGTATCAGCTGAAATTTATCTCAATCACAAAATTTTTTCTATTCAATTCTTTTGAAACATAATTTCATCGATTATTAACTCATCCAATTTTAATTTAGTGAGATCTGGTTGTATTTGTCAATACGATGTATGGGAGCTGTTATTTGGTACCCGAAAATGATTAATGTGTATATGTTTACCGCAAGGGTGGATGCTTAAACAGTCATATATATCACAATTCACCAGTCGATTATTTATGAATCATAATTATGACATATCACTATTTCATGTCATATGTGTGACTCTTGGCCTAATCAATGGGATCCTCATTTACCAGCTCTTAGCAGATAAACATAAGTGAAATAATTCAAACCAGACAATTGCAGATTTTAATTAATATAACTCGTGAGAGAAAAAAAACAGACACGTAGAATGAAAATTGAAAATTGAGAGGTTTATCACTGTTTAAAGTGTCTGTAAGCGCAAATCACAGTAGAAAGGGATGTGAACCATTACATATGAATGGAAGATAATAATTCAGTTATGTTAGCTGAGTGTGTCCTTGTTTCTTTGAACCAAGAAGACATCAAGAAAATGGAAAAAGAAAAAGAAACAAAAAAAGAGAGAAAATGATGAATTTAAATAAAGATGTTAAGATGGATTTGTCGTAGAGTAAAATTTAAAAAAGGCGCTCTCTTATGATAATTTTGTCCGGCTTGGAAAAAAGGCGGGAATACCTTAGTTAACTTAGAAAGGAAGAGGGGGTGGAATAATTTTGGTTGGGCATCAACTGCTTGCATATAGGACGGTGGACGGATCAAGCTACAAGCCACTTTCATTATTATTTCCGTTACCTTCATGTTCAAGGAAAGGACTAAATGGAATGGGTTTCGGGAATGTATCACACCTCAATGATGAATGCAATTCCTTATAGCAAATTTATGACCATTACCCATATACACATGATAAAGGAGAAATTTGGAGGCCTCTTGGGTTGCATGAGCTAAAACCTCATGACAAGCAAGGATCGGTTTCCTATTGCTAAGTATTATATAGGTTCTATTGCAACTTGCGAACCACTCATTGTTCATAGTTTCTTGGTTAGCAGTTTATCCCCGGTGGGCAACGAGCATAAAGTTGGCACCCGGTAGTAAGTCTGAGTAGCCTACCATTGAGCCTTCTCAATACGGAGCTGTGCCCCATGACTAATCCCATAATGTTCTGCTTTGATGACGATGATGAATGGAGGTAGGGCTCATATTTTTTAATTTGCTTGGTGTGTATTAGTTTAATATCAAAGGTTAAAAAAAACAGAGGTTTCAATCCCCAAATTGAAGAATTGAACATCTCTTACTTGACTTTTCTTTTTAGCAAGGTTTGAAAGTTTGCACGATATAAATAGGTATTGCTCATACTAAAATCAGAAATATGTCTAAGGATTCAGAATTTAGGACTGACTATCCCACCCAAGCATGGCGTGTTGCTTATTGATGTTTATTTTAGCATGTTCAGCTCACATTGGCTGATATATGAGAAATACAAGATGCAAAAAACAGAAAAGTTTAAATATATAGATATAATACACAAAAAAACTTCAGTTATGGTTGGGGATACAATTAGAGCAGAGGCTAGACACATTGGGGGGGGGGGGGGGTTGCTTGCAGGGCAGAACTAGGAATTTCGTCCAGGTAAGGCACAATTAGAGGTGGCAATGAGTCGGAAATTGTTTTGACCCCAAGAACCACTTACTAATCCATCATAAATTTGTAGGGTCTATTTGGAATCCAAACCCACTAACAAAACTAGAACCCACTAAAAGATCCAACTTATCAAATTCATTCAAACCTGTTCTCAATAATTATCTAAAAGTTATTTTCATAAATATTCCATTGTATTCTTGTAACGAATGGGAAAAGGCTCTAAATGCAGTCATGTCAATAGAGGTTTAAGAAAAAACTGACATGTCATATGTTTCACTATTTTGAAAAAAATCAAAATTTATAAATGTAACATGCAAGAAACGTGTGAAAGTCAAACAACTATAAAAGAACCTACAATTAGTGACAGCAACTTTTATTTCTTTTCTAAATTCTTTTGGATCCAATCACATACCCTAGGAGAGAGAAATGTGCAACAATAGTTTTTATCTTTTTCTAGTTAATTCGTGGGAATGTTGGGATCATGATTTCAAATGTCGGCCGATTCAGATACATATCGACAATATTGTATTAGGTTTTGAGGTGTCTGATACTATATTAACCCTATGATATCGGGACCGATATTGCCAATGTGGAGGATCTTGCTTATATTGACGTCCGATATTACTAATATTAATACTACTACCCATTAGGCGATCTTGATACTGATAGGATATTGAGATTTTAAACCATGTTGGGATTTAATCACGTAAGATAAGCACACATTTATTCTAGTGCGAAAGAAGAAAGGATACCACAGACTTTGATTTAATTGAGAGCGACATCGCTCCTTAAAGAAATCAAGTGGCTATAATCTAATTAGGAGGGAAATAGGATCAGGAGATGATCAAGCCATTGTAGTTAGAAAAGATTGGGTAAGGCACACAACTACACAAGCAGTTGCAGGTTGGGGACAATTTATCATCAAATGATATAATAAGGGAACTCTATGATCCCATGGTTTGCGCAACCTGGGTTACATAGCTCCGTCCATGACTGCTTGGTTTAGTACAACAAGTTCTTCAATCTTTTTTATTTTAATTTTGATGAGGTAAGCATGGTTTTATGTTTTGCTTTTAGTTTATTTACCGCTTTCACTGATGTGTTGTCGGCTAAGAAGTATGGATGCGGACACCGACTTTCCAACTCAGATACGATGCAATGCGACATGATACACCACCGACAAACTAGTAATTGTAAAATAATATTTAAAAAGCAACAACAACAACAACAACAGATAATAAGTGTTATCTTAGGTATGTATTCTTGACACGACATGGCTTCATTCTAGAAGTGTTCATGCTACATAGCCTGCCACAATGAGAGAGGAGAAGGGTGTTGAATTTGATTCTATGTTATTTGATGATAAGGAGCAGGGCAGGGAGATGGGTTACATAATTAATCCATCCCCAGTTAACCCTTGATGCGGCTAAACTTTTGGAAAAGGACATATGGTTTAACCCAGTATGATAAAAATCATATTACATCGGGTTAACTTCTTTATCTTCAAAGAACCTATGGTCAACCAATTAAATAAATCATATGATATTTGGCTAATTTCTTTATCTAAGAAAGAAATCTCTATTATGGTGGGTTAATCTCTTTATTTCAATAAAATATATTTCATTATACTAGATTTACCCATAAGGGCATAAGGGTTTCTAATTGAGTTTTATAAATTGGAAGAAAATCTGTTACAAACTTCAACTTCCATGATATTATCATAACTCACTATGCATACGTGTACAATTTAATAATAACCAACTTTTTTTTTCTTTAAAAGTAAAATTGTATTATTGGTTAATTTATTAGATTCAATAATTGTATTATTCAGTTTGCATTCATATGTTCCCATTACCAAGATATACAAGTTTAATAAATTTTATGTAATCAACATATTTAACATCTTTGCCCATTTGTGTAATATAGATTATTAATTCAACTTAAAGTTTATTTTCTTTAAAACTAAAATCATAGTAGGGAAATTTATTAGATCTGACACACTGTTTCAGGTCACATCTGTAAGTTTTTATTACATGCACTTCAAAAATTTAATAAATTTTATGTAACCAACATATTTAACTTCTTCACTTGTTCATGTAAGTTAGATTATTAATTCAAATAATCATATATGTGGAACCCATAGTTCATTGCACAAGATATTTCCGAAACCTAATCTACTAGGTAAATTATTTTAATAATACATCAAAACATTGCTTGTTATCTTTAATATGTTTTTAAGTTGCCGATACCAACAATGTGATATTCTGATTCAAAGCTGGAAGCTCCGGATACCAGTACCAAAAGTTTAGATTGAAATCATGATCCATGCTCAGATTTCAAATTTTAGAATAGTGTTAAGCTGCATCTCACAACTGACAGCATTTATCGGAGCTTACGGGGAAACAAATTGAACATTGTAATTCAAGGTTAATCCTATGTGCGATTGAGGCATATGACTGAAAGCCTCTTGGAATTTGAAAAATTCTTTTCTTTCTACCATGAATGAAAGTGCTGCCCGTTTACTTTCCGCTAGGAGTTTAGATGCAATGTTTTTAGCTCCATTTGATGATGTCGTTTAATGCTTGACACTCGTAATAACTTGCTCATATATGATAAAAGGCCGATGTATAACTTGTTTGCAGCAGTTATTATTCTCTAAGCAAATTGCTAATAATCAAAGGCACTCTAAAACTTGAACCTCAAGCAGATTCAATCTACTTGGTTCATATGAATGGCGTATTAGATCATTGAAGTGAACATGTTTTGTTGATTGCCAGGACAATCATAGAAAATATTGCTTCAGCAAGAAGACATACTATTTTGGCTCAAATTTAGTCCTTCTCAATCATTATTAATCTAGTATATATTATATAGATTCATATATACATGTTGACATTTCACGGCTGAAGGCTTAAGGTACATATAACTCTCTGAATGATCAAGCCTCACACTATTAACATAACAAATATATTATGTTATTGAGTGGATTGCATCTTTTAGCTGGTTAAATGCCAAATAAGGTTCTACTATGACTAAGTTTTTGGTTGCTTCTGACAGAGTGAGTTGCATTGTTTTTTCTAGCCAGATTGAATAGTAATTCGATTTTTTTTAATTACAAAAAATTGGCATGCTTGATATCTTAAACTGAAATGCGGGAGCATGATGAGAATGTCTCATATTAATTTGTTCTAATTTCCCTTTTGAGTACCTTGTTCTGATAGATGCACCCTCTTATACAAAGCCTGCCATATAGCGCTAGTTTTAGCATGCAATGCTATGCCTGCTAGTATAGGATGTGAATGAAAATTTCAAATAGTCATACCTTTTATTATTTGTCTTAGTTTATTATATTTATACAATTTCAATATTACAAATTTTAGGTTCTTGATGCTACCAACGACGAACCATGGGGTCCTCACGGATCTGCTTTGTCAGAGCTCGCTCAGGCCACCAAAAATTTGCAAGTTCTACCTTTTCTTTTGTGTCCCTTTAACTTTCTTTTTCATGTTAATTGTTGGATTTCTGAAATTCCTAAAAAAATTAATCATTTATTCCCTACAGCACCGAGTGCCAGATGATCATGAATGTATTTGGACCAGATTGTCTGAAACAGGTGCAAATTGGCGTTATGTATACAAGGTGATACTTTCTCCAATTGATTATAATGCCACATATATTTTAAATGAATCAAATTTACTGTTGCTAAGCTGTGTGGGACCGATCAGTTCAAAGCATTATTCTAGCTCTATTATTGAGAAGTCTTTTTCATTACAGGCTTTGACTGTTATTGAGTACTTGATAGCAAATGGATCTGAACGTGCCGTTGATGACATTCTCGAGCACAGTTTCCGAATTTCAGTACAGCTTCTTTGCCTTGAACAACATCTTTAGTGTTTTAAGTAGTTTAGTGAGTTTCATTTTCTAACATATTGCTCATCCGTTTTTGGTATTTGTAAAGTCACTTTCAGGCTTTGAGTTTGTTGAGCCTAATGGAAAGGATGCTGGAATCAATGTGAGAAAGAAAGTTGAAACTATTGTAGCTCTTATAAATGACAAGGAAAAAATACAAGCAGTCAGAAACAAAGCTGCTGCAACCCGTGATAAGTGAGTTTGACTTAAAAAGTTTTTTTTCTCTCCTTAACTAACATTTATTCAAGCAAGGTTATACTAACCTTGTAATGCTCCTGCATGTAGATACTTTGGACTGTCCTCTAGTGGAGTAACATACAAGTCAAGCGCATCCTCGTATGGCAGCAGTAACCGATATGGTGGCTTTGGTAGTTCAAGGGACGATGACCCCTTCAAGGATAGCTATAAAGACACTGAACGTTTATGAAAAGGAAACCAAGTCAAAAGATATCTTTTCCAGCGAACATGAAAGTGGTAAATTGAAGAAGGGAACGTCATATCACTCTGGGTATATTTAGTAGCTCTAATTTCTTTCTTACTTTCCTGTACGTGCTTGCACATTATACACAACTAGGTTTGCCTGATACTTTCCCAAACCTAGAGAAGACTATGCCCACACACATATAAATAGGTATATATGCTTTAGGGTGTTGATGCATGCACACATTTATCGATTGCCACTCAGAGATGTTTTGGTGAATTGTGATTGTCCAAAACCAGGACAACTAGAAAAATGCTCTCATTATATGTGGTCTATGTTCTTCAAATATAACCAACTACATTAGAAACTGACTGCTATTTCAGCAAGTCTTTATCCTGGTATGATTGCATCCAAACCAATAATCAAATGGCTTTTGTTTCTGGGACTTTTAAACAGGAGTCGTGATTCTTTGTCTTCCAATTCCTCAAAAACATTAACAAAGCGAGGTCCAGTTCTATCTTCTAAAAGCCCAAGCATGGAGGCAAACATCAGTGAGGATGATTTTGATGACTTCGACCCACGTGGATCCTCCTCAGGAGGTGAGTCTTCATAGATATTCTTAGTAGTAAATCATGGTCGGCACATTGTTTAAAGGTGAAGAGAAAAGATACTCTTTTTATCAGCTTATACAGTGCACAATTATAAGACATATTCTCTGCATGCTTTTATAAAAAATTGAAAGTGAAAACAATCGTTTAGTTCCTATATCAAGACAAGTTATCAACTGGCACTGGCAGTTCTTTATTTTGTGCATGTGTACGTTTTGTATATTTATTGTGTATATTATTGTTAGTGCTATCCCAGCAACAAATTGAATACGAGTTTCAGGATGCCTGGAAAAAGCACAGTGCTAGTTGCTGCTAAATTTGCAATACTTTCTTTGAAGGTACTGGCAAGAACATATTAATTAGATATACATATATTTCTTCACGCTAGGCCCTATTGACAATAATAGGTTGTCTCTGCCCTGCTCTTTTTTGTCTCCTCTTATTATATTATATGCCATTACTAACGCTTGACTTCGGATCTTCATGTCCGTGGGGATATCGTGGTTTCTAAGAAGAGACCGATTAATTGGGTTCGTTCTTGTGCCTTTGCTGAAATCATTTGCTAGAGTATCAACCGAATTGCACTAATATGACTGCTGAGAGGCAGCGGAAATGCTGTTCATGCCATCTATGGGCCATTGCTTAAAAAATTGGCTGAAACCAATCTAAGGAGCTTTGACTTTCAGTTTTGAATAAGTTCAAGATAGCCCCCTTTAGTGGAATAATCTTTTGTTATTTGGAAATCTTAAAGGGTTGCATGGTTTCCATCTGAAAATGGCTGAAACCTTATCTTTTAATCCCAATTAAAAATGCTTAACAGCCCAAAATTACATATTTGTTAAGATAGTCAAAAGAATGGCTATCCACCATCCTCCATCCATCAAACCATCGCCTAACTTCACTGTGCACCATTAATAAGTTTACTATGCGCTGATGTAAGCGATGACGCAAGCGACTGCATAGTGCCCCTAAGGTTTTCCTATAAATAGGCCCTTCATGATTCATTTCAATGTACACAAATTCAGAAATCAATAAGAATTCCTACTTCTACTCTGTCTTTAAAATTCTCTGCTTTGGTGTTATATTCTCGGAGTTTTACAACACGTTATCAGCACGATTACTCTAGTCTGTCCCCAGCCTCTACCTCCGTCAGCTCAGGGAAAAAGCCTACCACGTCAAGTCTCTGCCTCCATTAGATTAAGGTAAAACTTGTCACGAGCCTCTGCTTCCATTGCTCAAGGAAAAGTCCTATCACAAGTCCCAGCCTCTAGCTCTACAATCTCAAGGTAAAATTGACAAGTCACTATAATTATAATATTCGTATAACACCACTACTATAATGAAAGGAGGCTCTGCCACCTATTTATAGTAATGTGATGTGATTACGAAAAACTGGATTATTATATTAATTATATTCATATAACACCACTACTATAATGAAAGGAGGCTCTGCCACCTATTTATAGTAAAGTGATGTGATTATGATATATTTACTAACCTCTAATTTGATGCTTGCGTGGATTAAACCCCAAGCTTCCAATATTGTATATTTTATTATTCTGCTACTATATCTGGACAAACACTCACTGAAAGGTTTACCGAGTAGCGTGGTGTGCCAATATTTATTTCAATAATTATTGCTTTATTAATTATGCCTGCAAAACACCCACCAAGTAGAGTGACGTGCATATATTATAGCTCATAAATATATGTAGTACAATGCTTTTATTTTACCATTTCCTTAATTACAATATTTAATTATATAAAATCTAAATTATTTTTCTCTCTCTCTCAACGGCTATAAACCCAACGGCTATATCCCCAAACGGCTAAAACCCCAACGGCTATAAACGACTGTTTTTCATCCTATAAATTGGTGAGTTCTAAACCACACAGCTCACTCCTCAATCTCTCTTCATTTCTCAAAATTTTCATCATCTCTAAAGGCTTTGCGTTCGAGTTTTTCGCAAGATGCTTAGTCCAGCTTTGATGTTTATTATTGCCGTCATCATCATCAATACTTCTTTCGTTTTTCTTGGAGATATGGATCCAAGTGAATTGTACCCGTATTTTTTTATTTTAATGTTCACCTTCCCTCTTCTGCTTGTAGCTATTATGATTGACATGCAAGTTTTCTTTGAGAAATAAAAATGTTGTGATTCTAATTATTTTTATATCTTGTTATAGTTATCACCATGTCAAACTTTGCAAAGCTTGAGTTCGTTCCACTTGATATCAAGGGGAGGAATTATATGTCTTGGGTTATTGATATTGAGATGCATCTTGAGTCAATGGGTCTCACTGAAACCATTAAAGAATTAAACTCTACGATATTGCAAGATAAGGCAAAGGCGACAATCTTTATCCGCAGACATCTTGACGAAAGTTTAAAATGTGAATATCTCACTGTAAGAGACCCAGGTGTCTTATGAAAAAATCTCAAAGAAAGATTTGATCACCAAAAGAAAGTTATACTCCCTGCCACCCGTGATGAATGGAATGCTTTGCGCTTCCAAGATTTTAAGAAAGTTAGCGACTATAACTCTGCAATATTCAGAATAGTATCCCAGTTGAAATTCTGTGGAGTAGATATCATGGATGAAGAAATGTTGGAGAAGACTTACTCCACATTTCATGCATCTAATATAACACTGCAACAACAATATAGGTTGCGTGGTTTTAAGAAATATTCTGAACTAATTTCATCTCTTCTTGTGGCAGAGAAAATAATGAACTTTTGATCAAAATCATCAGTCTCGTCCTACTGGTTCAGCAGTATTTCCAGAAGCAAATGCTGCATTCTCTAAAATTATGGACGAGAATATAATTATGGACGCGGCCGTGGACGTGGTCGTGGCCGTGGACGTGGCCGTGGACGCGGTCGAAGTGGTTTTTACAACCCTTCACAGAATAACGCGATTCACAAGAAGCATCATGTAGAAAGACATGAAAAAGGAAAAGATGTTCGTGAAAGTTCTCTTCGGAATCCTGAAGATTCCTGTTATAATGTGGCTCCAAAGGACACTGGTCTAGAGTGTGCCGAACACCGGAGCACCTTTGCAAGCTTTACAAAGCATCCTTGAAAGGAAAAGAGAAAGAAGTGAATTTCACTGAACATGATGATCCTATGGATGATTCAACTCATCTTGATGCTTCAGATTTTACTGATGATTTTGTTGATCTTCCAATCCATCGTGACATTGGTGATAATTAGACATATGATTGTATTATCATACTTTGTTATTTGTAATTTTCAAATCTATCTTTGAATGAAATATTTCACTTAATATGTTTCAAAATTTATTCTCACCAAATTATTTATTTTTGCATGAAGCTTGATATGGATTATTCTAATGATGAAGTCAAGACCAAAACTGGAGAAATTTGCATACCAGATAGCGGTACAACACATACTATTCTCAAACATGAAAGGTACTTCTCTGAATTAAAACCAACAAAGGCAATCATCAATACAATATCAGGTCCTGTAGACTTGATTGAAGGGACTGGTAAAGCCAACTTTATATTGCCAAATGGAACAAAGTTTTTCATAAAAGATGCTTTGTTTTCACCAAAATCCAAAAGAAATTTGTTGAGTTTTAATGATATATATCTTCATGGATATGATACTCAGTCTGCAACTGAAGAAATATGAAGTATATGTATCTTACTACTATATATCAGGTAAGAAGTACATATTAGAAAAACTACCAAAGCTTTCCTCAGGATTGCATTACACATATATAAATGTGATAGAGTCACATATGGTAGTTAAAGAAGATACAGAGACAGTAACTCTGTGACATGATCGTTTAGGTCATCCTGGTTCAATAATGATGCGAAGAATTATTGAGAATTCACATGGACATACATTAAAGGGCCAGAAGATCCTTCAAGCAAGTAAAATTCCATGTGAGGCTTGTTCTCTAGGAAATTAATCATTAGACCATCACCAGCTAAAATAAAAACAGAATCACCTACATTTCTTGAACGTATCCAAGGTGATATCTGTGGGCCTATACACACATTGTGTGGACCATTTAGATATTTTATGGTATTGAAGATGGCCTCTAGTAGATGGTCACACGTTTGTTTATTGTCAACTCGCAATGTGGCATTTGCGAGATTTCTTTCTCAGATAATTAGATTAAGGGCACAATTTCTTGATTATACAATCAAGAGAGTTAGACTTGACAATGCTGCTGAGTTTACGTCTCAGGCGTTTAATGATTATTGTATGTCAATTGGAATAGTTGTTGAACATCCTGTTGCCCATGTACATACATAAAATGGTTTTGGCTGAGTCACTGATTAAGCGCCTCCAACTTATTGCTAGACCATTAATAATGAGAACAAAGCTTCCTATTTCTGTATGGGGTCATGCAGTTTTACATGCTGCAGCATTAATTCGCATCAGACCAAGTGCATATCATGAATACTCTCCTCTACAATTAGCATTTGGTCAAGAACCAAATATTTCCCATCTTAGAATTTTTGGTTGTGCGGTATATGTGCCGATTGCTCCACCACAACGTACAAAGATGGGTCCTCAAAGGAGACTGGAATATATGTCGGCTATGAATCTCCTTCTATTATAAGATATCTTGAACCTAAAACTGGTGATGTTTTTACGGCTCGGTTTGCTGATTGTCACTTCAATGAGGCAATTTTTTCCAGCATTAGGGGGAGAAAAGAAACAGCTGGAGAAGGAGATTACATGGAGTGAACCATCCTTATTGCATCTTGATCCTCACACAAGACAATATGAGACAGAAGTGCAAAAGATTATGCATTTACAAGAAATAGCAAATCAATTGCCAGATGCGTTCACTGATACAAAAAGAGTGACTAAATCATATATACCAGCTGTAAATGCTCCTGCTCGGATTGAAATCCCAAAAGGACAATCCGAGAATGAAGTCACTAATGAGTCTAAGACACGCCTGAAGCGTGGTAGACCATCGGTTCCAAAGATAAAATCCTCGAAAAAGAAAAGGAGCAGATAAGCACGGTGACCCCAATGTGCAAGAATGTGTTCCAGAAGAAACACAAAATAAACCCAGTATACAAGAATGTGTTCCAGAAGAAACACAAAATAAGACAAATCAAGAGATGAAAAATCCTGAAGATATAGAAATTATGATATCTCTATTGATTATGTCAATACAGGAGGATTATGGAATCGCAATGAGATGGAAAATATGGATGAAATATTTTCCTATTCCGTAGCATGTGTTAACGGAAGTGAGGATCTTGAACCAAGATCCGTCACTGAATGTTAAAATAGACATTATTGGACAAAGTGGAAAGACGCTATACAGGCTGAATTGAGTTCGCTTAATAAGCGTAAAGTATTTGGATCTATTATCCTCACGGCTGAAGCCGTGAGGCCAGTAGGATACAAATGAGTCTTTGTACGAAAACGCAATGAGAAAAACGAGATTGTAAGGTATAAAGCTCGACTTGTTGCTCAAGGTTTTTCGCAAAGACCTGGAATTGATTATGAAGAAACGTATTCTCCAGTAATGGATGCAATTACGTTTAGATATTTAATCAGCCTAGCAGTTTCTAAAAATTTAGAAATGCGTCTTATGGATGTTGTTACAGCTTATTTATATGGATCGCTTGATAGCGATATTTATATGAAAATCCCTGAAGGATTTAAAATGCCTGAAGCATTAAGTTTAAAACCTAAAGAATTATATTCGATCAAATTGCAAAGATCGTTATATGGGTTAAAACAATCAGGGCGCATGTGGTATAATCGCTTAAGCGAGTATTTATTAAAAGAAGGATATGTAAATAATCCTATATGCCCATGTGTTTTTATAAATAAAACAACATCCGGATTCATTATCATTACTGTATATGTTGATGATTTAAACATTATTGGGACTCACAAAGAAATCCTAGAAGCAATGATATATTTAAAGAATGAATTTGAAATGAAGGACCTTGGAAAAACCAAATATTGTATTGGTTTACAGATTGAGCACTTTCAAAGTGGAATACTTTTGCATCAATCAAATTATACTGAAAAGGTCTTAAAACGCTTTAAAATGGATAAAGTAAATCCTTTAAGCACTCCAATGGTTGTTAGATCATTGAATGTGGAAAAAGATACATTTCGCCCTCGCGAAGATAATGAAGAGGTTCTTGGTCCTGAAGTACCATACCTAAGTGCAATTGGAGCTCTTATGTATCTGGCTAATTGTATCCGACCAGATATAGCATTTGCTACTATTTATTAGCAAGATTTAGCTCATCTCTTACACGGAGACATTGGAATGGTATTAAACATGTATTTCGTTATCTTCGAGGAACAACTAACTTTGGTTTGTTTTATTCCAGAGGATCAAAACAAGAAATAACTGGTTATGCAGATGCAGGTTATTTGTCAGATCCACATAAAGGCAGGTCTCAAACAGGATATGTGTTCACATGTGGAGGTGCAACGATCTCTTGGCGTTCACAAAAGCAGACACTTATTGCCACTTCTTCTAATCATGCTGAAGTCATAGCGCTCCATGAAGCAAGTCGAGAATGTGTATGGCTAAGGTCTGTAACTCAACACATCCAAGAAACTTGTGGATTACCAGTCAACAGAGATCCAACAGTACTGTTTGAAGACAATGCTGCATGTGTCGCTCAAATGAAGGAAGGATTCATCAAAAGCGACCGTACCAAGCATATACCCTAAAGTTCTTCTCATTCAGCCAAGAGCTTGAAAAGGATAAGAAAATTAATATTCAGTATATCCGATCAAGTGATAATGTGGCAGATCTCTTTACAAAGGCACTTCCCCCTACAACTCTCAGAAAGCTTATTCATGATATTGGGATGTGTCATAAGCGAGACTTATGAAGAAGAACTACTTATGTCAACTTGAGGGGGAGCTTACGTGGCTGCACTCTTTTTCCTTTACTATGGTTTTGTCCCACATGGTTTTCCTGGTAAGGTTTTCAACGAGGCAGCATAAAACACGTATACGGAGATGATGTACTCTTTTTTCCCTTCGCTATGGTTTTGTCCCACTGGGTTTTCCTAGTAAGGTTTTTAATGAGACATCATGTATGGTGGACAGCCAAGGGGGAGTGTTAAGATAAGTCAAAAGAATGGCTATCCACCATCCTCCATCCGTCAAACCATCGCCTAACTTCACTGTGCACCATTAATAAGTTTACTATGCGCTGATGTAAGCGATGACGCAAGCGACTGCATAGTGCCCCCAAGGTTTTCCTATAAATAGGCCCTTTCTGATTCATTTCAATGTACACAAATTCAGAAATCAATAAGAATTCCTACTTCTACTCTGTCTCTAAAATTCTCTGCTTTGGTGTTATATGCTCGGAGTTTTACAACAATATTCTCATTTATTTTCCTTATGCCGACACACGCACACAAACGCGCACGCGCGTGAGCATGCACACAAAAGGACCCAGAGATAAAGCGAAATAAAATAGCTGATTTTCTCATGTATTTATGCATTCTCACATGACAGTGATACTGCTGTCCTTGTAGACGCATGTAATCACAGCTTCCACTGCTTACAATTGTTTTCCATTATGTGCTTTTTTAGCTGATAATGGAAGATACCTCTATCATTGCTAAAGGATCTTTCATATACCGATCAGAAGCTTGCCCTATACTTGCTATACTACGGTCTACTCCCCCTGCAAGGTTGTAAATTAGTCAATGACTACACAATTTATTATGGTCCTGTTTTGGCACTGCTTAATTTCCCCTATCAACAATGATCCTTGCTGAGCAAGAGTGGAGCCACATTTTCTGTAATAGGCATGTGCCTTGCATGAAATTTGAGAATACTTGTGTATGCTATCTGGTATATTATATGGCTAAATTTTTGTGTTGGTGTGCCACCACTTGCAAACTTCTCGGCATTGCAACTCATGTTGCTTGCACAATGAGTATCCTCGCTTCATTGGTCACTCTTCTGTGTGGTGCGTAAATTTTTTTTTTAAATGCTACAAAGGTAATTAGTAGTATCCAACAACATCTCTTGGCACGAACTAATGTACACCAGTAGCATGTTATCATGGGCAGAAAAAGGGGAAAGAAGGTCTCCAAGGCTATCAATTTATGCTATTCTCTTCATGATTTCTATGAATGTATTTTGCAATTTAACACTTGACATATTGATTTAGTAAATACAATAATGCTCGAATAAGAGTATAATTTTATTAACTACTTTTAAAATTTTGAATAATTAAAAATTATATGTAGTATGACGTCCTAGAGTCCTAGTATTTAAGTAGACATCTCAGCTGTTTGAATGCTCTGTGATTCCATCTTGAGTCTATAGAAGGGTTATTTGTATCAATATCACTGAATCAAAATTTGCTTGCTCCTCAAATTATGCTGCATATTGTTTCTTCCTCTGGTCTCCAACAGTTTTTCAATTCTTTCATAAGTCAATATTATGCAGTTGTACATAATGCATGGCTTACCTGATGTATATTTATCTGCTGAGCTATTCTGTTGAGTTGATCATTTTATCTTGGCTTGTGGTGTTCTCAGTGTTCTCTAGAATGACTTTATTATCTATCCCGAGACTATTGATCTTCTTTCTCATTGGCATACATGCTTTCTGCACAACTGCCTATTTCTGTCAGAATTGTTTCCAGTCGCATGGAGGTACATGGTATCACATAGAGATTCAAAGTAATCGGATTTTCTGCTATTTGTGGCATCCTTTGAGCATAGAGGTTGAGTAAAGTCCTCATGTGACTTGGAAGCTATATTTCAAATTAAATCCTATTGTAATCATTACTGGCAGAATACCAGTGGCTTTAGATGATTGCTAAAACCACTCTATAATTGACTACTTTTCTTCCCTGTATTTGTGATTGATGGAAGCTCAAGCTAACTGCATGACCTCAAAATCAGATGTACATTCGTTTGTAGCATATGATCTATGATAAATTTTGCATCTCAACCATTTATGACTGTGTGATCCAACTATTCTGCAGGATCAGCTAATACAACCTCCAGCCAAGTGGATTTATTTGGAGAAAACTTAGTTGATCTCATGGATGCACCAACATCTTCACCAACGAAGTCAGCGACCTTCAACAAGAGTGCGACACCCGAAGTTGATCTCTTTGCTGATGCAACTTTTGTATCAGCCTCACCTCACATAGAAGCAACAACAGTTTCTCATGATCAGGTTAGATTTGCAATTTTTAATCTGGAACTAACTGAATATGCTCATGTTATTTTTCCATGGTACAAGCAATCTGCTTCACACTGCATATGAATTCCTATTTGCTTGATGTGACATGGATATTACTTGCGGAGTATATAACCAAAGGTGGTATCTGAATTCCTATTTGCTTGATGTGACATGGATATTACTTGCAGAGTATACAACCAAGATGGCAATGTGTGTGTGCGTGTGCGTGCTTGTGCCCCCCACCCCCCCCCCCCCCCCCCTCTCTCTGCGCGCGGGCGCGCTTGAGCTTACAGCAGTCCATTCTTTACCTGATCGACGTTACACATTTACCGAAGAAATATTTGGGCTATAGAGTAGGGTGTTCCTCTCATATTTTCTTTGTTTAGGCTTTTACTACTAATAACAATTGTTTGATACCAGGTTCTCTATGCTATATATCCTACTTACTGCAGGCCAACATTGATCTCTTCGCTAGTCAGCCTGCCTTTCCTCCTTCAGTTTCTACAAGTGTTGACTTATTTGGGGCATCTGATTCAGTCTTGCTTTCTTCAGAGCCGAAAAGCACAGCAACATTTGATCCTTTTGCTGCAACTGCCCCAGGCATGCACACTGACACAAAGTCCTCTACTTCAGAACTCACAAACACAAAGACCTTTGATCCTTTTGCAACAATTCCATTGAGTAATTTTGAAGAATTTGACTCCTTTGGTGCATTCACATCTAATACTGAATCAGCAACAACAGAACCTCAAAAAAATGTAACCAACAGTCGCAGCGGCATGGAACAGACATCTCTAGCATCCTCCAAGCCTGCAACAAAGGGCATTTTCCAAGTTAAGTCTGGGATATGGGCTGATTCTTTGAGTCGTGGACTGATTGATCTGACATAACAGCCCGTAAGTTTCTCTTCATTTTTAATATTGCTTTCTTTTTTATTCATAACAATTCTTGTTCTGTAATCATGCTTTTTGGCATTTCTTTCATGATATCAGTTTGTCTACCCTATCACTTGATAGATTTCTCATGGTACTGCTGAAGGCTGTGACCTTATTGAATATAAGGATGCATCGGCAAAGTTATAGATCGAGTTCAATCTCGTTTTTGCTGTATTATGTGTACCTAATTTCTAAGTGTCTATTCCCAGCAATTTCAGTTTGTCCTCAGGCAGGGACTAGAGTTAGGAGTTGGGACAGCTGGGGTTATAGCAGCCAGCTAGAGGCAAATTGGTCTTCTTTTGTGAATTCCTACAAGGTAGTTTTTCATATAGATGATTGAGAATATAAGTGTTGAGATATTCATTAATTTCTGGAAAATCTCAAATGGTCAATATCATTTTCTTATTTAGTTTCTAGGATTAGTATCACTTGCGTACTTGTGCATACACATCTGCACAGTAACTGACCATATTCAACAGCCTAGTCACATCAATATTGACAGCTTATGAACTTTTGTCATTTATCCTAGGAGACACAAGCTTTTTAATGCTTGATTCATCCTAAATTTCCATCTTCACCTCCTTTTCTCTGCTGGTCTGCCCTTCCTACCTCAGTGACTTCTATGGCCTTCTCTAGCCCTTTCAGAACTTCCTGCATCTCATTTGGTCACACCACACAATATTCTCTATGTATAACATATGGTATGTCCTTATTATTGTCTTATCGCACCGCCATTCTTTCATTTGTAAATTATTTGAAATTTTCGATTTGTTTTAATGCACATAAACGCAGCACGGAAGATTATTGACCTGTCACAAGATCTTAGTTATGTAAATCTTGACATATTAAGTCCTAAAGAAGAGCAAATAAATGTAGTCCATAAGTGAAAAGCTTCCATTTTGGTCTACTTTAATTAGAAATAACTTGAAGAAATCTATTCATGTGCTTGCAAACTTGTCACAGTTACACATGATTTAGCATTTTGATTCCACTTTGTTCAATAATTTCTGTTGGAATATCAGATCCTTTATTGCTTATTAAACAATTCTATTGCAAAAATTCTGAGGGATCAGAAATTATCTTCTGACTCTTTAGAAGAACGTTGGAGGTTGCTCCCAGGTTCCATGAGCTTAAACTGCAAAACAAATAATGTTGTTTCCCATGTGACAATTGGTGTAATTTTTGTATTAAATTCCTCTCATCACCGTAATTTTCTCAGCTAGGATTTTGGCACATGGCTCTCTATCAAAGGTCGTCATCAAGTTGTCTAACAAGTGTAAAATTTTGACAAAAATTTCCAAGTAACGTTTTCAATGTGAGGTTGCATTATCTTGATGGGAAATGACACATATGATTAGAGCTTGAAAGGTATTCTACATTAAATTTCTATGCACATGTAATTCTTTAAGGATGTCAAGGTTTCACACAATCACTGAAGCAATTCAGGTGACTAATTTAATTCTACGTGAGAGGACCAAACAAAACCATAACTTTTGGACTGGAGTATGTGGGATGACCAGAAATACCTTGGTTCTTTCCTTGTATTTTTTGTGACTTGTGAGTAAGTAATTAATCAAACTTCATTAATAAAAAAATAGTAAAACAAGTCATTTAACAAAGATTTTGTTGAAGGGATCAATGAGGAAATTATTTTTTAAAACTGGATTAAACAATACATAAATAAATATTCTATCTTAATTTTTTATATCCTAAAGTATCTAGAAATGATGGGTTGCATGGAAAATATCTAGGAATGGATGATTGACGGAAGATGCATAAACACAAACACGTTGACACAGGCACAATAAAAGATAACACAGAAAATCAAAATAGAACATACAAACAACAATGACATGGCAACAAGTGTCATGTTCGATACATGTGTCTGACTTCACAGTAGCAGTATATATGCTGATAGTCTTGAACTGTATTCATAACAAACTCTTAGTTACAAACCACTGATTATATAAATGGTGGAGTCGTAGAAGATTTTCCCTACAGGCTAAACTGAAGCCCATCATCAATTCCTAATAACTCTCTTATCTATATCATTAATATATATGTTGGTAACCACCCCACCCCCCCACCCCCCAAAAAAAAAAAAAAAAAAAAAAAAAAAAACGAAACGAAGAAGAGTATACACGGCAATATTTACTTCGGGTTCAGTACCCTTTAGTTTGGATACTTGATAGTTTGAAATTTGTCAGAAATTCAGATATTGAACACATGGATTGAACTGGTGATTTTGGCCTTTTGCTGAAAAGCCTACATTTCCCACTGAATTTTTATTATTTTTGTGCTATTAGTATCCACCTCTCATATTTTGACTGAAATTATTTTGTTAGTATGAGGTATTGCTCTTGCAGCTGCTGCTTGTGCTTTTTTCACGAAGCACATGATATTTAGGTTGCACCATTCATGACTGCATACGTGACATTCTTCATTGCCCAATTTCAGATGCTATCTATATATAATTGGGGTAGCTTTTATGGTTATTTGTTCATCTTTATTGTTTGTACTTGTTCCTGTGAAGGAAATTTTTTGAATAGCCGCATGTTAGCCCACAACTTCTGCTATGAAGGAATTTCTCAAAAGCTCTCACGCAGATGTTATTTTAATTTGCATTCTTTTACTGTTTTTTATATTTTGACCTTTTCTTGTTTCATCTTAAGTAATAGGCTTAAGTGGACATTCAGAAATATCAAAAGATTTTTTTTTTCAACAAGAAACTCAAACCTGAAGGTGAATATGAAATCCAAAACCTTGAATAATGTTATTTACAGTCAAAGGATATTAAGCCTTGGAGTCTTATTCAGTGGCTACTAGAACTGTAAAATGGGTTCCTTGTGTATCGTAACTCTAAATTATGAACCCTTGCAGAAAGACTGACTAAATGTTGTTACCGGCAGCCTGAGTTCAATTATTGGCGCCAAATTTCAGGCCCAGGTAAATATGAGCAACAAAGGGGCTTGGCAAGCCAGCTAGTTGGTAAGTCGGTATTATTTATGGTCACATAGTTTCAGCTAATGCAACTATAGGACATCCCTCCAAAATTCACTTAGACTACAGTGAATGGGAATGAGTGCAAGATTTGCTAATAGGGAAATGCGTCCATCTGAGAACTTTATTAATACATAAAAAATTTTAATTTTATCTGACATGCTATAACCATAACTAATAATCATTGTGATATAGAGTGCTGCCTGAGGACCAGAGACTTTTGATTCATTAGTTACCAGAACTTTTGCGACTGGGAAGGATTAGGTGTCGAAGCAGTAGGATTTTCGACATTTTCAGTAATGTCTAAAGTCCTCAAATTACAGGGGTTTCTTTTGTTGGTTTTCTTTTATTTTCTTTTTTGCCCCTCCTTTTCTTTTAATGATGGGGCGGGGATTGGTGGTGACATTGTCAACAGTACTGATTATGCAATGCTTATTAGCCATATTGGTAATTTCCTTTGAGGACCACCGCATGATTGCGGAAACTGACTTGACAGGGGTGTAAATATGCTGAGGAAGTATAGTTGTGATGAAGAACCAGTGTTTTCATATCTTATTGCAATGAGGTGGTGATTTTAAAATTCGTAACCCATGGAGTTTTAAGCCAAAACTCAATTTACATCCTTGTGAGTTAAGCCTCAAGCCTTATTTTCCAAAAGCTATAATACTGCTATGCCTTGGAAGTTCATTGGTCTCACATGCCGTGTACTGTATATATGCCTAGAAAAATGATGAGACCTACAAATTCTTATCTTCTCTATGGTGCACAACTGACCTTGTTGTGTCTTTTTCTTCTCGTATCAATTTTCTGCTGTTGAATTAGTTGCTATAAATTATGATCTGTACACTGCTTGCTGTAGAGTCATGACATTTTCTGTTTTACTAGTATTCAAAAAATAATGATTATAACGATAATGACAATTTTGTTATGGTAAGGATGAAGCAGTATATGTGTAGGAGGTTGCTTTACTGTGGTATTAAGTTGTTCTTCATTGTGCAGCCAAGAAGAGGAATCTAGCAGACATTGGAATAGTCGGTGGTCTCGGAGATGCTTCTGAAGAGAAGGAAAAAGGGCCTGCCACAGCGTGGTACATGACTCACGCCATGGGTGCAGGATCGGGTATGGGCAGGAGTTCGGGTTTGTCTTCCTCAACTGCAACACGGGGAGGTGGTAGCTTCTCGACGCGTGGCCAGCAGCAGTACCGAGGCTTCAACTGACACCTCACATTTTTCGTTCTTATATATTCTTTTTCCCGGCCGAGCCAGAGCCATTTGGGGTGATTTTTATGTCTTATTGTTGTGCAGTGTGTTATTTGCTTCAATCTATAGATGTAATGGTGTTCTTTTGTGCACATGTATTATGATCTCTGAGCAAAACATGAGAGACGCGAAATTTGATTGGCATTGCAATTGTTCTCAAGTTGGTTAGTTCCAGGCTGGAAGTGTGACAGCCGCATTAGATTTTCGCCTTTGGTTTCTCATTTTATTGAGGGGCAAAAATAATTCACAGCTCTGTTCCTGTTGCAATTCAATTTATAAAATAAAATTTGTAAATGTTTTACTGCAGATCTTGAATTGAGTACAGCTTTCTAGGCATATTAAGATGGCGAAAGTCAAGAGTTTGAGGTCAAATCATGAGGTAGATCTTGTGTCCTTCTGAAAAGATTCGGGGCTGAATTTTTTTACTCAAATACAACTTTACGACATTTGAATGCAATGTTCATTCTGTTGGAGTTAATTTACATTATTTCAAGTAACCAAAAATTAAAAATTATATATTTTGATTACTTTTTTCCCATCTAATAAGTAGGCGCAAAATAAACGGTTGAAAATAGAACATTATTTAGATCTACGTCTTTAGACATACAAATTCTTTATCCGATCATTTCATCATGATTTAAATACTTAAAAAACCTCGAACACTATTTTTTGTTAAATTTCAAATATTCTACACCGTTAAACTAACTAACTTACTGTTTTGGTGTCCATTTTGTGCCTAATTGATGGATGGATAAGAAGTATTCAAAATATATGATTTTTTATTTTTAGTTTCTTGAAATAATGTAGATCAACTTCAACGGAGTGTATCTTTCATTCGAATGTCGTATGGTTGTATTGAGTGAGAATGATTCAGCCTCGAATCCTTTCAGAATGACACAAGTCTATCTGTCAAATCACAATCTGTTTTACTGTACGTACAATAATGTTCTAATTATTTCAACAAGTACAATAATGTGTTGAACTATTTCAACAAGTCTAAGCGTGAGATTTCCTATTATTCATACAATTGTATCCCTGACTTTCTTTTGTGCTCCATAGCAGGAAATTGTATATTCTGTCAGAGAAAGTCATTCACGTAAATTGTTTTGAATGAGTAAATCAATCATTTGTCCTTGAGGTTCCAACATTAATCCTCTCATACTTACTAATTGATGTATTGCTTTGGATAGGTAAATCAATCATTTGTCCTTTGGTTCTATCATTAATCCTTTCATACTTACTAATTGATGTACCTGAGATGTATTTCCTCGAGCTCCCGAAAAAGACATTATATACCAGATTAGACTATCCAATTTCACTAGTTGTTGCAATGAACTGATATACTCTGATACCAATTGTAGGGATCAATGCAGCGAAAAAAGAAAAAGCCGAATCGTCGTGCAACGCGAAGAAGAAAAGAAGAGAGAAGATATTCCACAGTAGAGAATACCAACACACAATTTAACGCGGTTCCACCTATCAAGCAGATCGTACGTACGTCCACGAGAGAAGGGGAATAAACTTTATTAAAGCTTTGAAGGAGTACAATGAGAAACACTCACACCTCTCGCTAAGAAGATTACAAGCCCTTTAATGATCGCCTAGAACAACAAATCCTTATGATTAAAACTTCTCTCATGAATATCTCTCTTTTTCTTAATATTAAATAATACATTGAAGGCCACCCCAAGAGATTATTTATCAACCATAGGATCATTCTAGTCCTACACAAACTCTGGCAATACGAACACCTCCTCCTCAGAAGAGAAGTAAACTCGAGTTGAACTCATATTGTAATCAGAACCACAAAAAGAGACTGCTAGCAGTGTCATTAGTCGACTAATCATGCTCATTAGCCGACTATACAATCGACTACTGCGATGTACCAACTCTCAGTTTGTGCCATTAGTCGACTACTGAGATGCCATTAGTCGATTAATCTGTGCACCGACTGTGCACACTTGTCCGTTCTTGACTTTTGAAGTTTTTGTTTACCTCCATGACGTATTCGAGTCAAAATACTAACAATTGTTAGAACGAACTGATATGCTCTGATACCAATTGTTAGGATCGGCGCAGTGAAAACAGAAAAGCCAGATCATCGTGCAACATGAAGAAGAAGAGAGAAAATATTCCGAAGTAGAGAAAGCCAATACACAATTTAATGTGGTTCCACCGATCAAACAGACTGTGTGTACATCCACGAGAAAGGAGAAAACTTTATTAAAACTTTGAAAAAGTATAATGAGGAACACTTACACCTCTCGCTAGGAAGATTACAAGCCCTTTGATGGCCGCCTAGAACAACGAACCCTTATGGCTAAAACTTCTCACAGGAATCTCTCTTTTTCTTAATTATTGAATAATCACTAGAATTATCACATGTATCGGGCCGGTCTATCACTAGTATTATCATAATTTCTGAATTTCTGTGTATCAACATTGACATTGATGAAAGAAAGTCTTAGAATCACTCACTCAAGCCTATTGTCAATCCTAGTAAGCAAAATATCGAGGTAATTATGGTAGACGAGCTGATCTGGTCTTTTATAATAAATGATAAATAAAATTGTTATAAAAATGACTTATTAACAGATTAATAGATTATTTCACATATACATCACATATTATGGATCAAGTAAGTGAACAATGAGTTTCCAGCATGCCACTGCTACATCTATTTCATTAGGGATTGATAGATCTTTCAACATATTCAAGAGTTGTCAAAGGTTCTAATTTCTCTCCAAAAAGAAAATAAAGGGCTGAATGCATATATATTTTTCTAGCTTTTGACCAATTCTGAAAGGGCATTTTTTAAAAAATTCATTTTTGGATTTTAATTCAAAAAACATGTCCAAAAAATAATTCTTAAAGTCGATCTCTTTTGGCCACGTAGGCGCCACGCTAGCTGGCTGCTTAACCGTTTCGCGCCGTATGCCCTTTTTCCCCCGCGCGGGGCTTTGGATTGCCAATCCAGAACTTAGTTGTAGACACAAAAGAAACAAACAGTTTAGAGAGTAATTGAGAATTGAATTGATGAAGAGAAGTGGAGAAATTTTTCTAATTGGTGCTCGCTTATGACCACAATCTCATATCTGAAATAGCCATAGGCGCGTGGAGGAGCTCGGTTCAGATTCGTCGACGTGAAGGATCAGAGGATTTGATGGAGCGCGTGAAGAGCTCGAGGTGAGCAAGGCCATCGCAGATCCATGGCACAAAAGCGGTTTCAGATCGGAGGATTTGATTGGAGGAGCTCGGGTTAAGGTACTGCGTGTTTGGTTGCAAGGAAGTGGGCGGAAGTAAGGAAACGGGGAAGTATAATTGCTCACTTCCCTATCTATCTAAACACCGGAAAAGAAAATAAGAAACCCTTTTCCTTTTCTCTTTTCTCTTTTACACAACTATTTCCTCACTTCCAAGATGCTACAATTAATTTTTGTGGTCATGTAAATCTCATTGTAATAAGTTGTAGCGCAATACAATTAATTTTTTGATCATGTAAATCTCACTTGCATTCTTATTACAATCCATTTTTTATTTTTTTGATTAATTTTTATTTAATATTATTTTGCGATCAATTTTGTGGTCAACTTTTCCACTTCCACATTATCATCCAACACCGGGATAGACATAACATTTTTCAAACCACACTTCCTAACAACTTCAAAGACCGAAAAACTTACTAACCAATTCTCAAGTTCCAAAGAAAACTATTACTACTTCCTCACTTTCACCCTTAAGCAAAATAAGTTTTGGGTTGCCGTCCTAGAACCCAAATAAATTAGGTTCTACATTGGCAACCTACAATAAAAACAAATAGTCCGGTGCCGCTCACGTGTCCAAGAATAAGTTGGTTTTTAGAATTACTTTTAAGGGAGGTCTCTTTTTCGAATTAAAATTCAAAAAGATTTTTTTTTAAAAAAAAAATTGCCCTCAAGGAAATTTTGAACTATGGCCGACTCCTGTCACACCAAACAGGGCCTAAAACCCGCTTCCTTCCCGATAGAGAGTTGTCCCATGATTCCGATTTCGACGGCATTGATCTCAAAATTTCCCCTCTACGAACTCCTCTTCCCTTCTCCTTCTCCTACTTCTTCGAAAAAAGAAGATAATGACTACAGAATTGGAAACCCTAACCCTAGCCCTACGAATCGGCGATCCGAAAGAGTGGATTCGGGGACGAAGCAGCGCGAGTTGAGGAGGCTGACTTGGAACAGAAAGAGCGCCCAGATGTCGAGGCAAAGGAAGAAGGATTACGTGAAGAAATTAGAGGAGGAGGAGGAGGAGGAGAGTATGCAAGTCTACCTACGATCGCCTATTTGAATAAAAAGATCAATTTTTACACGGCAGAGAAAGCGAGATTGCACCAAAAATTGAATGGGAATGGAATGGCAACGGCAATCCTTGTGCCGCTGTCATTTTCCATGGATTCCATATATAATGTGGGGTTAACAAGCCTGAGAACCAGAAGAACGAGGATGTTAAAAGTGACTGTTTAAACTATATATAGATTATATCTTAAGATGTAGGTTAGGGTTTGCAAATTATAGTTATGCACATCTTAAACTGTAATTTTCCATGTCATAGGTTTACGATTTGTAGTTAAGAAATTTTCTATTTAAAAGGATTTTTCTAAACTGACTAGAGTTTAACTATACTACAAATGATAGCAGCATGAACCTCCAATTGATTTTTTTTTTTTTCAGAGTCGAAGGGACTAACTGCAAAATATCACTGTTAAGAGAACTTAATTCTATTACCAAACAAGTCAAAATTACAGAAACAAGTGAATTTCTTTTTTCCAGCCTGTCTCCGAATTCCTTTAATATCAGGAATAAGTGAGTTTTTTTTTCAACTATATTAGTCATAATCCAAAAAATATTCTAATAAGCATTGAGCTATTGAATACCTTTTGACAGTTCATTGCCCTGGATTTCTGTAGAATGTAGGTGGTGTAATCTAACCCCTGTGATTTCTGAAAGTTACCGTTAATGCAGTTTTTGTGGGGAAATAAAAGAAGGGCATTTTTTTGAAAAAAAAAACAAATTTGAAAAATAATTCAAAAAACCGATCCCCAAAAAATATTTTCAAAAACCGACCTCTGAGACATCACATCGGCAGGGGGGCATTTCGGCCCGCCAGTGTGGTGGCCTTGCTGGTGGAGGTCGATATTTCTCTGTCCGGAGTTGACAACTCAGGACACAATTTGCTTTTTTCTAATTGTTCAGGACCGCTAACCCCATACGAATCATTTTTGTTTTTCTTTAGCAAAAAGAAATGTAATTTTTTTGACATTTTTCTTTGTTGAGTTTGGCAAACCAGGACAAGAAATTTTATTTTTTTGAGATTTTTCCTTTGTTCGGGGTTGGCAACTCCGGAGAAAGAATTTTTTTTCTTTTTTAGCTATTTTACTTTATTCGGGGTTGCCACCCTAGACAAAGAAGATGGGAAAAATGTTTCATTTTCTTGTTCGGTTGGCAGTTACCTCGGACAAAGAAAGAGACACTCATTCCCCCCCCCCCCCCCCCCCCCCCCCCCACCAAGTTTCCTATGTACGGGGTTGGCAACCCCGGACAAACAGGACGAGAAAAATAATCTGTCCCTGTACATACATATGTCTCTACACATACATTCTGCCCCTGTATGCAAAATCTGTCAAAACTCATAGATATCATATATGGCCAAAAACATATCATAACTTATACATATCATATATGATCTTGTTTAACAAAAAGTAATACGTATCGCAACTCATGTCAAACTCAAAACCACCAATTTCAACTCACACCAAAAATCGTATCAAAATCACATATTTCAAAAAATATCAAACTCATGTCCAAATGACAAATTTCAACTCAAACCAAACTCATAATAAACACAATTCACATCAAAATCACAATTTTCAAGTCATATCAAAATAATACAAGTCAGGAATAACTCATAACAAACACGATTATGCACGTGGTCTACAAGGCCCTCGTGCTCGCCCACGTGCAGGGGCAGCTTGGGACCTCTAGTTAGGATGGTCTGGCCTCCTCACCTCCTCGACGTTGTAGATACATCCTAGCATGTGATGGGGATGGCCCATGCTCATCATGTCCAAGGTCATCCTCATCTTACGTCGTGTGCGTTGTCTAGCAACGGGGTGAGAAGGTCCAAGCTCGTCCTGTACAGCCTCGAACTCCGTATTCGGTGGATGTCGCTCACGTCAGGTATAAACTATCAACTGGCTTGACGCACTTGATGGGCATGCAAATCGGCTCCTTATCATCTCCCTGTGAAAGTGTTCATCCTCTGGATTATCGAGACCCTCCAAGTCTCCTCGCTAAAGCCTCATCCACTACGGTCCCCATAGTAATATATCCATCAACTTGCATCATAAATTCATGTCAATATATTACAAATTTAACAATTCATGAGAATTATGTTAAGTTATTACCAACTCATCTCATGTGCAGCAACAGGCTGGTAAGCGACCGACAGAATGACTCGCTGTATAATCCAGCGGTGAGTGATCTCCAATACCAGCTCATATAGTCTGTGAACAATGTGATGGGATATCTCAGGCTTTGATGTTGACTGGCTCGATCATGCCATTCACTTGTGTAAGCACTGGGCTCCTGCCTCCAATCACATTGACGCTTGCTTACGCATCTATCTGAGCCAATTGATTGATGACATTAGCAATATGTTGCGTAAACCCGAACTGATGGAGGAATCAATCTGAAACATGCATCTCCATACTCTCAAAACATATCAATGAAGACCTAGCTTGTCATAGCTGAGATCCTTCTCTACAAATCGGGTGTAAAATTTGTAGGATCTCGTCAGTGTGTGGCTTCTAGACAACTCCAAAACGATCCTTAATATGGAGCTCATTTTTTGTAAAATTGTAAGTCCCTTTATGGAGTCATATCCCAAGTCATTTCCACATTCCACCTATATCGCATCAAACTATTAAAACAAAAGAATATATACAAATAGATACATCTATTTAAATTGAGTATATTGAATTTTATCGGCATCCAAGTGGTACCTGACCAACCAGCTGAATGGTCTGTCTGAGGGTGGGCCGACCAACAGACAGTCTCTCCCAAGACCACAATTAATGAAACAATGTGACATGTTAAATCAATTTAATATACGTAGTTATTATGATATAAGTATAAACAAATAGATTACTCGAATTACTTGCAAAAGTGTATTGTGTCCACGAAACTATGAAGTTCGCATCGTAGAGATTTTGTACAGCTCCTTGTACAAAAATGTGAGCACCGCACTACAACAAAACATGGCACAACATGCATCAAAGTCCTCTAAAAGAGGTAACCATATGAGATATACCATGGCGGTGGAGTAATCCGGGAACAAAGTAGTGCTGATCATGTAGAGGATATAAGCACGTACATGCTGTTGGGACTGCACATTTGTCAACGGATTCACGAGGAACTGCTCATGGAGCCACATCACTTCAATGCTCCACCCCTCATAGCGGTCGGATCTGACTCCACACCCTCACACTCCACAACCCAATCCCTGTCATCTGTCCCTGTAACAGGTGGACCATTCATGCGTGGCCCGAAAAGCACCGTCACATCATGCAATGTAATAGTCACCTCTTCCACTAGGGATGAATCGTGGATGTCTCGGGCCTCCGTCTCTCTATCCGAGCCGTAAAAGCTAATCAAGTCTTACCCACCTCAACTCAGAAGGAATGAAAAATCATGCTCGTCTGGCGTACTCAATGACACGATCATCTGCCAGAACTCACTACTGACGTGACCGTGAATGATCTAATATCTCGATGATCTAAAGATCATGCAATTTTGCACATAAACTACAATTACAACTTTAAAAAAATGAAAAATTCTAATATTCAAATTAACATCAATAGAGAGATACCCAATTCGAGTCGATCTGAGCGGATTAATGTGCATCTTGTAAGTAAAGAACATCAGAACTGACTAGCCCAGGGTCCATAGATGCCTCACCTATACATAGTTTTAAATATTTATTAATAATTATAATCAAGTTTAACTATCATTGTTCTAAAATCTAACAATTTATTTACATACTAACTTATTATATAAAAAATCATACACATACTTACCCAGTGGAAGATGGTGCCGGTGGGTTGGGACACCTAACCTTGTTATGATCAAGTTGTTTGCAATTGCTACACCTACTGCGTTTATGGCCTTTGTGCCCTTCATCCATAGCACCGTGCATGCGAACAGAAGGTAAGCGACCTGACGACCTTCTAACTTTAGATAATAGTATGCCCACTTCTCTCTGGCCAATATTGTGAATCAGAAATAAGATAAAACAGTCCACCATAAGCCTTACTATATTTCTTCACTGTATACCACGACACACATAAAGAGTAAGTACTTATGTTAGCAAAATCTTTTCTTCGCACATGCTGTTATAACATGTGCATAAGGTATTTTTTAGAGCTGAGGTAAATTCCAAAAACAAGTAGGATCGTCTTCTGTGAGGTTAACAGTACAAGTATATCCTCCCATGTTTGACACTTCCCACTCCGTTCAACTGAATATTTGTATTGAATGATGACGCGTCATATTGTTGCGATATCTCAAAAGGTTCTCATTATTCGGTGTCAACGGTTTTTATCATCCCTCTACACTTTCCCGTCGTGTCTGAAAAAAAATTAACTAAGCGAAAATTCTTGCAATTAATACTTATATTAGCAAAGCTCGAGCTCCTTTCAACACACTGTTAAAGCTCTTTGAGGCATTTATAGTCATCGTGCATAATCGATATCCTCCATCCCTTGATAATACCCATTGGTGTTCTTGATCTTTCAAACTAATCTCAATCCAAGTATATGCATCTTCACATACAGCTTTTATCTATTTGCACTTGGATGGTCCATTGGTGTAATATTCATCTCAAGAAAAGTGAGATTTTTTGAGTCAACTTGTAGGTTTGAACGGAGGAGAAATACATTGTGTTCGGATACGATTGCATGAACGCAACTACAGTTCATATATGATGTTGACATATTGTGACATATCTACTTTCATTGCGCCAAATTGTTATGACTGTCCAAATATTAATGTCATCTAAACACTTAGTAGAAAGAGAAATGTAAATACCAAAATAAAATTAATGAATACTTATGTATTATGTACCGGTGACATGAAGCACATTGATTCATTATCCAAATCGAGCATACGTGTGAATTCTCCATGACCTTTAGGCAATCAATGGCTCACGATATCTTTTTCCACATATAATTCTATCTTATGTTTGACCAAGTACAATTCAAGTATAGCACGTGCGTCATCATCATCCGATATTCCCATTGCTTGATAATGCCAGTGTGCTATTGGTCACTTGTATATAAAGTGAATCTGACGCTCTAATTTTGGTGATTTGATGGACTATCTCTACCAATTCATACATTGTGATTGATTTTCTGATAATTACGAGTTTTACTATTCCATTAATATACGTTGGATTATTATCCCTATCTATTGTTAATTTACCATTAAACTAACAAAAAAAAGGAACATTGACATTACACATTGTACCTAATTTAATGGATAAAACAAAAATTTATCAAATTGCTAGCTACCAGAATTTAACCGAAAATAAGTACTAAATGCACGGAGAGAGAAAGGTAGTATGGAAGAGAAAGAAAGAGGGAGAGGGCGGATTGAGAGAAGGGGTGACAGAGGGGGTTGAAGAGCGACAGAGAGAGACAGAGAGAGATAGCGAGGATCAGAGTTATGGCCAGGGGGATCTGATTTGGGAACGTGGGGGAGAGAGAGGAGATTGGGAGAGAGATAGGCGAGAGATAGCAGACTGAGGGAGAAAGCGATCTTACCAACGGCGAGCTCGATAAGTGGCGGGCAAGGGGGCCGAGCGGCGGCGCGGTCGACAATAAGAGCGAGAGGGGACAAGGTTAGGGCAGAGAGAGGGAGGAATTGAATTAAGAGACGAAGGCTGACTGTATAAAAGAAGCCGTGTGAGACCAACTCCACTAGCATAAGAGAGTTAGACTCCGGACAAAGAAAAATCCTCCAAAAAAGAAATTAAGATTCTTTGTCCGGAGTCAGCAACCCCGGACAAAAGAAAAAGCTAAAGAAAACAAAATTGCTTCGTCTGGAATTGACAACCCCGAACAAAGAAAATTTGTTAAAAAAGGTAAATTGTATGTCCTGATCACTAACCTCGAACTTGGAAAATACCAACCTCCGCCAGCTTGGCCGCCACACTGGCGAGCGAAATGCCTCACCGCATACATGACACCGACGTGACGTGTCAGAGGTCGGGTTATAAAGTTTTTTTTTGTGTGTGTGTGTGTGTGTGTGTGTGTGTGTGTGGGTGGGGAGGGGGGGGGCAGATGATTTTCAAATTATTTATAAAATTTGTATTTTTTTTAAAAAAATGCCCATAAAAGAAAAAAAAGGAGATTATTCGAAAAGCTGCTCCGAATCACAAATTTTTTCTAGTTAAATTATTTAACTAAAATTAGATAGCAGAAAGAGGATTGAGTTGATAGACAGTAACAATACAGGATCTTTCATCATTTAAACTCCTTCACAAACTTATTTATCACTAAAAAGGAAATGATTGTTTTAACCGCAACTAAGAAGCTTTGTCCATGAGCTGGATTGGTGCCAAAATGTTCGACTTGCTAGTCTCAACAATGCACCCGTTCATAACCATTTCTTCCAGCATAAAGTGTGCCTTCTCAAGATGGAACATGATATCAAGCTCACACTGAGTTGGAGCGAGGAGGAATAAAGGGTTAGTTTGATTCTATACAAAGGAGAAACTATATATTACTCAATCTGAACCAACCATGGGTCACAGGAAAAACATACCACGTTGCCAAAGTGGCGGTCCATGGTTTCAACCAATAGATGTATGAATTCCAAAATAGCTAACTCATTCTGGCAAAATAAAGTATAATACAGTAAGGAGAGTCAAAACACGAGGAGCAAGAGGCCGGAACAATAAGAAAGAACAACAATCTGACTGCTACAATGACAGCTATATAAGAAATGCAATCTAATAATCCAACACGAACAGTTGAGTTTTTATCTCTTTTTTCATTTTTTCTTAACCTGATCTTGAACCTGGGACCTATTTTCCAGCCCAACCCCCTTCGCCTCTGAGCTACGCCTCATTGGCGTGAATAGCAGAGTTGTAAACCCTAAATCTAAAACAGTTTCTTTATTGCAATGAGTTATGACCCATCTCAATGGCATAGCCCCGTAGCATGAAATTGTTACCTAGGATGTATTGTTGTCAAAAGTATGCAAATTCATCTGCGGGGTCTTTATGTTCTGGTTAGGCTAGCGTGTTAGCAACATCTTTATTGTTTCTTATTATATTACTATTCTTAACCACCCTTGTTCCATTTCTCTGTTTCCCCACAAAAATTAGAAGTGTTCCAACCCATAAAGGTAAGAAATTATTTGGCATTACCTACAGATGCAAAAGCCTCTATCACATTACAAACAAATCCAATTGAAGACACCTCAAACTTTCTTTTATTCAAAGTAGGCTATGGTTCAAAGGAGGAAGCAAAACCGGGCGTCACCATTTTTTCTTTCCAAATAAAAGCCTCTCTGTGTGTGTGTGTGTGTGTGTGTGTGTGTGTGTGTTTTTTTTTTTTGTTGGGTTGGGGGGGGGGGGGGGGGGGGGGTGGTTGGGGACTGAAAAAAGAAAGGAAAATAAACTTTTTTCCACGAAAGAAAGCAAAATTCGTCAAGGAACTGAACAATGGAGATGCAGCGCAGTGCGCCCTCAACCATAAAAGTTCAAAAATAATTTGAAAACAGTCAAAAAGACAGAAGACTGTTTCTGATTAGCCCACTATGAGAGGTTGTTCCAAACTAAACTGAAAGATGACAATCATAAAAGGTTTTTCTGATCAGCCACTATGGGCGGCTGTAATTCCCCTTCCCCACTTGAAGTTGGGTTTTACAGTGAAGATATGAAGTGTAGAAATGCAGAAGCTTCAGGAAGAAATGATAAAGCCAAGAGGAATTCATGCAAAGGTGGAAAAAGATAATGTTCCAGAAAACTGTTCCTAGTTAGCCCACATTTGAGATCTGTAAGTAGACCCTTGTGGCTACCAATCCACCTGAAATTGAGTTCTATTGAGAGATTGTCTCTGTAGGAGAAGAAGATAGTGAACAGATATGCCAAGAAAAAGTCGCAAAAGATGAGAAAAATCAATAAAAGTTTAGGGGCAAAAATCCACGTAGAACAGCACTGTTGAATAAAAGAAGCCATAGATATGTGAAGACTTTTATTAGTCCGCCGCTACTTTGCCAAGAAATATACAAGAAAAGAACTGAAACAAATAAAATGAGGCGGAGGGATCGCAGGGATCCCAAGTTTAAACAGTTAAATGGGGATACACGGTAATGGGTAATCCTACACTTAACTAGAAAGGGAATGTTGATGACTAATAAAGCACTCTGCTTAAAAATGAAGCTCGCTGTTCCTTCAAAATTACTTTTTAGAGAGAACTCTTAAGGCTTCCTTTCTCTACTAACCACTTTTATTTGAATGTTCTGTATTTTTCCCTCTTCAAATTCTAGTCAAGTCGACTACCAATCTAAAATTCATTTCAAATAATGACTGCATTTTCTCCTAAATACCCCTTGCATTACATCACCACCTACATCTGCATCCCACTTCAGAAGATACATGAACCAAGTTCGAAAGATGAAAGTCAGCCCTTTTACCCTCATTAGAGTCACCCTCTTTCTAATAGTCTTATACTAGCACTAAAGAAGAAAGCCAGCCTTTTCCCATTATCTTCTGCATTGTCAAGGAATTTTCTAAGGCTTTACCAAACAAACTGTGCTATTTATAGGCCACCGCATTAATGGTTGTCATCAAACAGTCCTGCTGCCTAGAGTGAAAAACTTAGATCAGAAGCTAATACGAGTACATAGTAGCTATCAAAGTCAAGTACAACTCCATTAACCAATATCCTAAAGGGGGAGTATACTCATGCATTACATGCAGATCATCAATTCATTCAGTAAATAAGATCAATGCTGAATTCAATCGTCTTAACAACTAGCAACGAACTTAAGTTTATCTAATGAAGTGCAAGCAAAAGGGTCTACCTCATCATTGTCAACCCCTACCAAGAAAAAGAGCGATGCATAACGCCTGTACACAACTTTGTAGTTCCGATGTTCAACAAACGAACACTGCACATACGCACATAAATATTCATTAGTAATGCCCGAAGGAAGCATAAATGTAATAAATTAAATGTTTTTGTTGTAAAAACAAATTGTATGGAATAAAAAGAGATTATAAGAGCACAAGAAGATGGGTTGTACACCAGCCTTCTCCTTAAATAAGGAGATGAGTGAGAAACATTGGACAGAATTAACACGTAAAAGCCAGAAAGGAAACAGTAGTAAATTATTGAAACTACCAAGAAATGGAAAAAAAAAAAAAAAAAAAATCCTGAAGTCCATTTTAAAACATGCCTTTCTACTCAAGAACATAAACCAAATTTATTCAAATTCCACCAATCTCTTTCTATATCTTCCATGATAGAGCTCTGAGCTCCACCCTGCCAATTTTTTTCTTAAAGGCAAAAATAAGCAAGGAATAACATTATGTACTATGTAACCAGAGAAGAGCATGAGACTTTCCGCCAAGGATATTACACCATAATGTTCAAGAGAAAACTGCAACAAGGCGACAGATGCAGGAAATTTTCATCTTTTGCAAGCATTTGTAACTACACAAGACTGCTACCCTTCTTTCATTACTTCCCAGTGAGAATTCACAAGAACATAACCATCAAAATCATCATGTGCTGAAATTTCTCGCGAAGACAGTTAAAATATCGCCCAACAAGGTAATTTTAGAAGCTCACAACATCTGTCTTCTAGCAGCAATTCACACATTCTTAGTGTCCTTCACTAGTAGAACCACAGGGATCATTTTCTAGTGTAGTTGTTGAAGTGCTAATCAAGTTCCACTAAATCATGCTTGAGATCAATCTAATGCGGGAGGACTACTCCATTGGCAGATCAATCAAATACAAGGCTGTTTCACCACTTTGTTTCTTTCATCACATGCTTGCCAACAACGGTGAAAAGAGTATGAGAAATATAAAGTGCCAGACCCTCAACCCGCCAACAAAAAAAAAAAAAAAAAAAAAAAATCAAAGGGGCAAGGGCGTTTCATAGTTTTACAAACCTTTTTCCAATAATAAAATCAAGGTGCAGAGATAGTTTAGAGTATAACAATTTTCTGCTACCATATGGGCAACAAGTCATCCATTGGCTGCAATCAGAAATGAGATTAACACTGGTATCCAAATTTGATGCTACATGGTTAATTCAAAATTTTGAACTTCGAGATTCTGCTGCTGCAAAAGAACTAACAGTAGCCATGCAGTCTCTTAGAAAAATTTGAGATAAAGAATGAATATAATTAAAAGTTCATCAGATCTCAAGGCGAGGGATGTGATGGTGAATAGTGTCAACAACATTTTCCTCATGCATCACCAACATGGAAGACATACTCAACAATCAACATCATGCCATAGTTCCAGTTCCCATCAGAAGAACATTAGCTTTGAAACACGTAGTTATCACTTTTGTCATGGATACCACCATCTCTCACAAGTTGATCACCGCGCTACTTGATCGTTTATATGCAAGTAAGGATCATATTCTTTAGGAATTATGATGCATTTTCTATTTAGAGTATGGAGACACATATATGACAAGCAGTAAGCCTTACGAAGAAGTCCCTAACTTTTTATAGCATAAGGTATAATGGTATTTTAAATTATTTTGATTAGTTAAAGTATTTAAATTTATAACCAAGCACCTCTCGAGTTAACTAGCCAGTTCATTTTACTCCCAACATAACCAATTTCTTAGCAAGATCAGTGTTTGAAAAGGCAAAAACGGTAGGCAAACCGTTGGACCCTTTATAAGGTGAGGCGTAAGCTTCAGCCTGAGGCATAGGCCTCATTATTTTTTTACATTTTATTTTCTAAAATTTACAAATATTATACTTATATGGAATAGTATAATATTCTACAAATGGATAAAAATCAAGTCATGGCACAAATAAAAAATGAATTAGGCTTAGTATACTAACATATACAATTATGAAAAAAGTTAGGATGGAGAAGAACCAAAGACCACGTGTCCAATTATGGTCACATGGTCTTGCTCAAGACCACATGGGAATTCACATAAAAACACAAACAATAAAATAAAAATTGAAAAGAGATGAAAGAAAGTGATAGATCAAAACAAATGTGATGCCTAGTTCTCAAAAAGAGAATTCAACTACAAACAAAAAATGACACGAAAAAGCAGAATCAACCGCAAATTCAATATCACCGCAATATTACTTGAACACAATAGAAAATTAAAGATTGAAATATTCCCCCGAAAAATTACAAAGTAGATAATCACTTGCGACAACAAAAGAAACATAGTTGCTTACAACACCAAATTTCATAGATATGAAAGCGGTGAATGATGATAGCGTCTCCAATAGGTAGTGAAAATAAGAAGAATAGGTATGAGGTCTACTCTTTTTCACTTTTAGTTTAAGTTAAAATTCTTTTGTTTTCCTTTTTGTACTTGTTTTATCTTAAAGCGTATACTTTAGTAGAGAAGCGCTTCATGGGGCACAAAGCGCGCGTTTAGATGTGCTTCAAGTAATGAGGCGTATGCCTCTCGGGACAAATGGCTTTGCTTTTGCGCCTCGAGGCGATTAGCCTTGAAAATGCCTCAAAGCGAGCCCCTTGAGCCGAGCCTCAAAAAAGCCTTTTTCAAACACTAAGCAAAATACTAGCAATCCTCCAATAGGATGCATGTCCCAAGTGTTGTTGCATCTACCTCAAAATTCATCAGTCACTACAAAATCAGGCTGCACGTCTTTAACTCTATTGCCATTTAGCTATCGCCATTTCTATGCTACATTCTCTTGATGCACCTCCGTCAATCTGACAAGGACAAAACATATGATTTTAGTTTACTATGATTGTTCCAGGAAACCCATTTACATCATCTATTGTTGATGCTTTACTGTCAAACAATTACCACTGCGCTCACAGTTCTCTTAGACCGACTCTAAAGGGTTTCATGTGGCATTGTTAAATCCATATGGATGGGATATTATTTAACCATTTATGGCACTAACTGACTAAACATAAGTTAACAGTGACATCTATGTCATGTATCCAACTAGTTTTAATGCTATCACCATGCAATGTAATTTCCTTTTCAGTTTACACACCTAGCACAAACATTGTCCCATCTGATGATCAACCAAAACCTTCAAAATTAAGATGGAGTAACAGATTAGCTGGCTACTTTTATTGGGACCACATACTATAACATACTCTCAAAACTACCCAGAAAAATAGTTTTAGCAGGCACATGGCAGGATTAGCCCCAAAGTAGTTATTATCCATCCCAAGCAAGATACACTGAAGTCAAGGGATTATGATATCATATTTATAAGCTAGAGATTTCCTACCCTTGCAACATCCACGGTTAAGATCTTGCATTACGGACACCAAATGCACATAATCTCTCCCTCTGATTTTCCTTCTGTTGCTGCCGCCTCGTGCCTCGATCTCTCCCTGGTCCCGCCGACGAGCCTCGATTTCGCCCGCCTCCACACACACACACACACACACACACACACAGAGAGAGAGAGAGAGAGAGAGAGATTGGGGGGGGGGGAGAGAGTGAGTGGGTGAGAGAAAGAGAGTGGGACACACAGAAAGAGAGTGAGCCGGTGAGAGAAAGAGGGAGTGAGTGAGAAAGAGAGAGTGAGTGAGTGAGTGAGGAGAAAGAGTGTGACAGAGAAAGAGAAATACTTACAAGACAAAACTAACTCTCGCCCTCTCTCTATGTTTAGTGTGCTAAGTAATATGTTTTAAACATGTGATACATAAAATTTGATGTTTACATTTTATTTTAAAGATTTATCATACTTTTTTCAGAATTTTTTGAGCTTTCTATGCGAGACGTCATGACCGATGCGTCTCAGTGCCCTCCGAGTCCGCGGCCGAGACCGCGACTTTGAACCATGTTATCAACACACATATGATGATGTAGGACATGTGGTTGATAAAAGCAAAATCATCTTACCATGAAGATAAAAATTCTAATTACATGTTACTCAATCATAACACATTGCTAAGAAGTTGGCATATCATCATTACACTTCACCCATGGTTTTGCACCTTTAAGAAAAGCATATTGATCAAAACTGTGTATTCTCAACAACATGATTGATAATAAATGCTAAACATAGGAAATAATTTCACATTTACGTAATATCCACAATCCTAACAATCAAGATAATAATACATATAGCAATTTATAGCAAAACCAACATGATAGTTGATGTGTGTGCTTTACATACATATTTTACATCACTTTTTATGCCTATTATTTGTCATATTTAATGCTGTATGGGTATTTTGTTAGTGTTATTTTGCAGATTTTAGGTCAAGAGCAAATTAAAAGAAAAGAGTAAAAATTGACGAATTAGTGATATTAAGTGAACAAAAGAGATGCAGAACAGAATCTGAAGAAGAGTTGGAATATCTCAACAGATCCTTCACGCAAAATCTGAAATTTCACAAAAATCTGGGACTGAAATGGACTAAGAGTTCGGTTACCCAGCCGTATATTTCAGCCAAGCAGCCATGAACCAGTCAACAGAAATGCCAACTCAGAAGTCAACACGAGTTAAAAAATGGAGCATCAATACAGCTAGAAGTTTGGCCCAATGGCCGTAATTACGGCCAGCTGGCCGTACTTTGGCGGCGATTGTGGATAAAATTTTTTCAGTAATTCGTGTAAATTAAGAAACCTAGGTTTGTATTCGACTAGGGTTATGCTGCTCTCTGTTCTATATAAACACCGTCAAGCTTCTTGTAAAATATACAATTTAATTCTCTTTTATTTTGAGCGAAAATTAATAAAATTCTACTTTTAGCCATTAATCTTAGAGTACTTTCAACAGAAAATTCGTCAAGGCTTCATCTTTATTGGTGCTCGCTTATTTTTCTTTTAATTGTCTTTTAATTGATTCTTTTTCATGATCTTTTTTAATATTATAATGGTTTTATTTTCATAGTTATGAACTAATTTTCCTTAGCTAGGGGCATGATGTAGGGATTGTATTGATGATATGAGATTATGTTTTGTGCAAATTCTCCTATGTGTTTTATAAAGTTTAAATCTTTTATATGTTAAGTTGTTAAATCTTATAGTTTATGTTATAATTGGTGCGTACAATTAATCAGAAGGCTAGGTTAGAGTCTGAGAGGAGATAACTTAACAAAAGCTTCTAGGATTAACAACCATGACTCAAAACGTTGAGACGTAAGAGTTGTACAGTCAGGTAGGAATATCTATCATACTTAATGCATCTTCTGACTAGTAACGTACTAGATCGAGAGATTGTGAATTCTACATTTAGAAGATAGAATTAGTATTATTCAAGAGAAAGTACTGATTAGGATAGAGAACTCCGATTGTTAGGATAAACAGGATGAATTAGCACAAGTATAATATTTTATCTGATTATAATTACTGAAATCATCACGCTAGTTCTTTTCCTATATAAAGCGAACCTTTTTAGTAATAGTGTAGTCACAACTTCTTCTAACTAAATCGATCATTCACATATAACTAGGAAAGATTAAGTTGATACTTGAACAACAATTCTCATGGGAACGATACTCTACTCACTACTATATTACTTGAAAATGATTGGTACACTTGCCATTCGAATCCGCACATCAATTTTTTGGCGCCATTGTCGGGGATTGTATAATTTTCAATATCAATAATATCGATTACTGTTTTACTTTGAATTCTGTCTGCAGATCTAACTTAAATTTTTTTTCTCTACAGGTTACAAAGAGTTCAACCTCAACAAAACACAGAGTTCGGCCAGGCAACCAAAAATTCGGCCAGGTAGCTGAACTCTTGTTCTAAACAGAGGTCTATGTAGTACAACTATCGATGATCCTCACAAAGATTTGAGCCAGTGCAAACATGTCGTGGTGTGGAGGAAATCATGATCCTATAGTTTGTCCATATTTTTCAACACCTACATCTACAATCATGCTCGAGAAAATCATCAAAATTCTTTGTGGAGCGACAACCATCATATTATCAAGCCTCAATACTTTGTGCCTCAAGAGAAGAAGTTCAGTTTGGAAGAAGTTATGAAAAGCTTAAATAGAACTTTTGAAAGTTTTATGGAGTTTTCCCGTTCCTTGCAAAGTAATTCCAAGGTAGATCACGAAGGACAAAAAAAGGAAATCATCTCAGGCAACCACAATAATTTTTCGAAGAGACTGAAGCACATGAGGATGAAGAATCAAACATCAAGGAGGATTTCGAGTGGTTCTCTAATTATGAGAAATCTATCTCAGTACAGAAGATACAAGAAAGAGACCACAGAACAAGAAGATGAAGACATAATATCTTGCTGGAAAATTTTCATCAGTAGTAGAGAAGAGTTGTCGGCTACACGCCGAACTTTCGGCTGGATAGCCGTCCTCCCATTAAACCAGAGCTTCTGTTTGTTTTAGAACTTTCTCCAGATCTCCCAGCAAGCAGTGAAACCTGAAGCTGAAAATAATTATACTCAATTTCCTTTCGAAAGAAAGAAACTTGATTTGAATATCTACATTTTTGATGAGACACCGATTGAGCAATCTTTTGAAGAGACTTTACTTCATGCATTACCAGGTTTTTACAATTTCAAGTATTTGTCTAAAAATATTGGATGTGTCTCTTTGTAGGATGAAGATGCTTTGCCCCATGATGCTGCTGATGATGAAATGATCCGTTGCATGAAAAGTTTAAAGATGAAAAATCAAAAAAAAAAATATAGACCGAAATTGAAGAAAGCAAAAAAGCAAAGTGGATAGACGAAAGTGGAAAGCGTTCTCGTGGACAGAATCGATGAATAAAGGTAAGGAGATTAATTGTTGTAAATATGAATACTAACTTTTTTTTCTTTTTTTCTTCTTTTTCTTTACCCTAGCCCAAAACCAGAGTTTCAAATTAAAAATAGAACTACAAGATGAATTAACTTGATGAAACAAAGTTACCAAAAAAAATTGAGGATCAAAAGAGTTAAAAGTACAACTAGGTAGCTGAATTTACGGCTACGTAGCTCAACTATTTCTAAATTACAAGTTCAAATTTTTTTCAGATAAGTATTTCTCCAATAGGTTATTTATGAGCATGACTATTTTCTGCAAACTGATATACATGTTTTTTTATTTCTTTTAAAAGTTTCAATTAGCATAAGTTGATTTTTGGGAGTGATATTTATTTGCTATTTTACATGTGATATGGATTCATCTTGTACTACTGAGGACATGTCAAGATCTAGGTATGGGAGAGGGGTCTAGAATTTTTATTTTACTTTTTCTTTATTTTTAGGTTAGAATTTTTTATTTATTTCTTTTTTTTAGGATTTTTCTAGATTTTTCTTTTTCTTTTACTAACTGAAGAAAAAAATTTAAATTTCAGTAAATTTACCTAGTTGCAAGGGATTTAGTAACCATATAACTTGAATTGGATAAGGAATATCAATTTGATGGGATTTTAAAGTCTTTGAGTAGAGATGAAAATTTTAAATATTATTGCCATCTTGAATTTGTCCATGTGAATATGTATCTTATGTACACCTACACAATAGTTTAAACTTGGGATAATGAGGATTACTTAATACTTAAATATATAAGAAAAAAACTTAATTATTGATTAGCTAGATACTTTGGCCTCAAGAAGCCTTAGTATTTACATGAAAGATAATTAGGTAAGCTATAATATATATATATATATATATATATATATATATATATATATATATATATTAACAAGTCTAATGATCAATTAGTTAGCTATTTTTGCCTCAAGAAGCCTTGATATTTACACGAAAGAGAATTAGATTAGTTATATATATTAAAAAAAGTGCTTAAAGGGTAACGAAATGGTAATACTTCGAAACTTCTATGAAAAAAGTTTAAGTACGTAAGTTTGAATCAAAATCTCAAGTTAAGAGCTATACACATTGACAAAAATACATAGGATCAGGAACTTAGAAAGGATGGTGATATAGACTAAGATTTAAAAATCTCTACAAAGCAGATGATAGAATTCTTGATAAGAGATTAAACTTAATAATGAGAGTTTATAGTAACTAGAGAACTTATACATCAGTGATGCTTACCACTCCAAAAATATTGTCTTTCTTTATTTTTATCTTTCTTTTCCTATTTTCTTTATTTTTGGTTATCCTTATTTTTTATTATCCTTTTTATCTTAATCTCTTCTCATCTTTTAAATTCTTTCACTGAATTTTGTAGGTATAATTCACTAAAAACCCTCACGAGACAACACTCGTCTACTAGGGTAACCTAGGAGTTTAACGGCTTATTGCACATGCTAAATGCAATTGTGAGTCCTATGAAAGTGATTAGGATTTTATTTTTAAAATTTTGAGTTTTTCTTTTTCTTTTAGATTAGGATTTTGCTCGAAGACTAGCAAAAAGTAGATATGGGGGTGTGATGTGTGTGCTTTATATACATATTTTACACCACTTTTTATGTCTATTATTTGCTATATTTAATGTTGCATGGGTATTTTGTTAGTGTTATTTTGCAGATTTTAGGTCAAGAACAAATTAGAAGAAAAAAACAAAAATTGGCGAATTAGTGATATCAAGTGACCAAAAGAGATGCAGAACGAGAGATTTGAAGCAGAGTTGGAATATCTCATCAGAGCTTTCCGCAAAATCAGAAATTCCACAAAAATCTGAGACTAAAATAGACCAAGAGTTCCGCCACCCAGCCGTATATTTTGGCCAAGCAGTCGTTGACCAGTCAACGTGAATGCCAACTCAGAGGTCAACACGAGTCAAAAAGCAGAGCGTCAATACAACCAGAAGTTTGGCCCGGTAGCTATAATTTCAGCCAGCTGGTCGTACTTTGGCGACGATTGTGGTCATGTGGATAAAATTTTTCAGTAATTCGAGTAAATTAAGAAACTTAGGTTTTTGTATTCCACTGGGTTCTACTGCTTTCTGTTCTATATAAATGCCGCCAAGCCTCTTGTAAAATATACAATTTAATTATCTCTTTTATTTTGAGCGAAAATCAATAAAATTCTACTGTTAGCCATTAATTCTCAGAGTACTTTCAGCAGAAAATTCAAGGCTTCATCTTTATTGGTGCTCTCTTACCTTTCTTTTAATTTGCTTTTAATTAACTCTATTTCATGATCTTTTTCAATATTATAATGTGTTTTATTTTCATAGTTACGAACTAATTTTTCTTAGCTAGGGGCATGATGTAAGGATTGTATTGATGATATGAGATTATGTTTTGTGCAAATTCTCCTATGTGTTTTATAAAGTTTAAATCTTTTATATGCTAAGTTGTTAAATCTTATGCTTTATGTTATAATTGGTGCACACAATTAATCAAAAGGCTAGGTTAGAGTCCGAGAGGAGATAACTTAGCAAAAACTTCTAGGATTAACAACCATAACTAGAAATGTTGAAACATAAGAGTTGTGCAGCCAGGTAGAAATATCCATCATACTTAATGCATCTTATGACTAGCAATCTGCTAGATCGAGAGATTGTGAATTCTAAATTTAGAAGATAGAATTGGTATTGTTCGAGAGAAAGTACTGATTAGAATAGGAAATTCCGATTGTTAGCATGAATAAGATGAATTAGCACAAGCATAAAATTTTTATCTGATTACAATTATCAAAATCATCACCCTAGTTCTTTTCCTATATAAAGCGAACCTTTTTAGTAAAGTGCAGTCACAACTTCTTCCAACTAAATCGATTATTCAAATAAAACTAGAAGAGATTATGTTGATGCTTGAACAGCAATTCTCGTGGGAACGATACACTAGTCACTACAGTATTACTTGAAAATGATTGGTACACTTACCATTCGAATCCGCACATCAATAGTCCTTTAAATTGTTGGATATAAATGCTAAATTACACAAATTACTTTTCAAGAATTAAAATAAACAAATTATGACACAAGTTACAAGTCTACACAGAAAGTCACACTGTGTTTCCCTAAAGACTATTTTTCAGCCTTGCATGACTCACCAAGGCTAAAGTCCAATATCACTAGAATCTCCTAGTCTACTAATGTATTCCACTCAGTGTGACCACAAAGAGTGATGGAACATGAGACATGAACTTAGTGCCCAATGAATAAAATGAGTGACAAAGGGTGCTTTTATGGCAACTAAGAACTTAGGGTCTGCTAGAGAATAAAAAAGGGGGAGTAGAATAGAAGAGGAGTAAGTAGATAACAATTAGAACCAACAAGAAGAGAAGGAAATAACATGATTCTTTTATCTTAAATAATTGGAATAAAGCTTGCCCAAATTGATGGGACTAGAAATTTAAAGCATGCAAATTTTGTTTGCTAAATCCTAATATCATCGTCACCGTAGTTCTCATTTGAGCATTTTCCTATCAAGATCGGGGTGGTTCAGGAGATTTGAGAAAATTTTACATGACCAGGGTTTAGCGGTCGACCGGACATTGATTCTCTCATAGTTATTGTCACCTTCCTGGCAAAGGAAACTATGGACAAGAGACGGACTTGACAAAAGAATTCTCTCTAGATTCTCCAGCAGATCCTAAGTCCCTATCAGCCACCAAAACTCTTTCCACCTTACTCATTTCTTTCTCCAGGCACTAAATTCATTTCTCATCATCCATTATTCCTTGTAGTCACACTCACTTGACTTCCTTCATAGATCAATAAGTTTGTTTCATGATTTGTTTATTTAACTTTTCAACAATAATTTGGGTGATTTAGCATTTATTTCCAACAATTAATAATAATTTGGGTAACTTGTGCACTCTGACACCAACCTTCATAAGTCAATTAATCAAAAGTAAGTCTGCAATCAACCCTCAAATGCCATCAGCCATCAATTTTCTTTCTTTTCTTAGAGTCATACTACTATACCCTGTTTTAAATATCGGCCGAGTTGGCCGAGATATCGTCCAATATCTCCTTTTTTGCATGTTGTCAATACGATATGGAGAAATCGATCACCATATCATTTGCAGCAAAAAACGACCGATTTTTGAAATATCGGCCGATAAATTGCCAGATATTGACCGATAAATCACCTGATATATCGTGCGATACGAAATAACTTATTTATTGCACGACTGCATGCAAATGTACATTATTTTTTACTGTCTTTGCATGCATATTACATCATTTTAATTAGGTAGATGATATCTATGAAACTAAATCAACTTTTAGTTATCAGTATTTCATTACATAGAGTGTCCGATATGAATACGTGATATGCGAGCGTATCCCTGATATCTCTCTGATTTTTGATATCCGATATGAAAAACCTCCATCCGATACGGTCCCGATATCCGATATTTAGAACCTTGCTACTATAAAGAATAAACTAATTAAGCTATTCTGAAACAACTGCATTAAGAGCACCTCCAGATCAATATTAAGGCAACAAATAACTCTACAATTGAACGATTATTACACGATTTTAGAGCACATCGAGTGGAATTGGGGATCAAATGCGGCGATCGATCAGGTGATGAATCAAAATTGAATGGGTTTGGGAAGTGTACGTACCTGTTGATCGTTGCGAGCGAGGCACTTGCGGACGATCTCGCCCTCGAGCGCTCGGCGCTCTTCGAGGGTGAGGTACTCGTAGTACTGGGCCAGCCGCGTCTGCCCCTGTTTGTTCACCAGCAAGACGAAACGAATCCCCATTGGCCAACGACGAGATCGATAGATTGAAGAAGAAGAATTATGCAAGAAGTAGAGAAAGAAGATGAGATCCACAAGGAAAAGATCGATCTCTACTCAACTCAAGCGACCGATGAGAGAGACCATCATTGGTCTGTTTCTTGATTTGTTTTGTGATTATTTTTCTTGCAGATTCTTGATTTTGGCATGATGATGACAAGTTTGATTCATGATTCGTGGTGGGTTTTGGCCAGATCGTAGGCCTTACTAAGGTGGCCTTGGGCTTCAGTACAATCGCTATAGTCTTTTAGATTGGGCCCTGGCGTTTCCTTTTTTCGAAGTCTACACTCTACTATCTCTTATTTTGAGGGAATGATTTATCTCTTATTTGATTAGCAAAAATCTATTTTTTTTCTTTTCAGAAAATTACGTTTTATCATCAGTTTAAAAAGAAGACAAATAAAAAGTCGTGTTGTTTTTAATAAAATATTTTGAGACCTGTTTAAACACGCTCTATCATTTTTATGTTTTCTTTCTTTTTCTTTTTTTTTCCAAGGAGATATTTTTTTCTATCTTTGCTAACTTGTTAATAGTGGGTTTTTTCCCTAAATTTTTATTTTTAGTTGAGATTTAGTGGTAGATTTCCTCTTTTTGCCAAGGAGGGTATTCAAACCTCTTAAAACACAGTCCAATAAATCAGAAGAAGAAAAAAATTTCTTTGCAGCACTTCGCACGTAAGACTTACTTGAGAGAGTAATGTCTTGACCATTTCATCTATCTATCTCAATAAACTTTAAAAAAATCAAACTAAACACAAAAATAATATATTATCAATATTGATAGTACTTTTTATTGACACGTGTATGTTAACTAACAAGATGGCAAACTTACAAAATTTGACATATATACAACGCTTTTTACATTCACTTCTAAAGAAGTAGACAGTTTTAAACTTGATTCACTAACTAAATAATAACGCGCTGACTTGCCCTAGTTAACATTGTAAGACAAATTCAAAGCTCTTTATGCTAAAGTGAGTTTAAGATATTAATTTTCAATAATTAGTAACTGAGATGATGATAAAGAAAGCTCATCAACATATCTTTCTAAATTGAAGAAGAGGGAGACAGCCAATTCTAATTTCCGACACTTCAGTTTTTATTAGATAATTACTTTTGTATTAAGATACTACTAGATATTGTGTTAAAACTGGTTGTAAAAACAAAGAAAAAAAACAGTAATTAATTTGCAATTTATAAGAAGTCAGAGATGTATATGCAATATCCTCACGTGTGAAACCGAAAGCTGACCCGTTGGTGTTGGCAGTCTCTCTCCTCCAGCCTCCGCCCCTCGATGATAATGCATAACGCACAAGATGGACCCGTTTTGCAATTTTTAAAATGTTTAAGGCCGTTCATGCAAACCTTGGGAGGACTTTATTACATCCCATGTGTATAGACGCTCCCACCACAATCTTATTAAAAGGGAATTTTCAAAAGATGTCTGCAGATCTAGCCACGTGGCAGCATCAGAGAAGCCGACCGTTGGCAACACGGCCCCAAATTTCTGAAGATTTCCCCTTTTTCTCTACGCCCAAAATTTCACTCACCATTCATCAATCAAAGAAACCTCTCTCTCTCTCTCTCTCTCTCTCTCTCTCTCTCTCTCACTCTCAGAATGGCGATCGCCACTGAGAGCCACCAGCAAGAAGAGAAGGTAGGGTTTCTGATTTCAAGTTTAAGTCTGAATTTTCTAGTGTTTCTATTCTTCTGTTTCCCCTCTTTCATTGTGATTGTAAGTTGGTGAGGATTTATGGATTTTCATCATCAGTTTATATCTGGCATGACCTTGAATGATGAATCTTTCGTTTTCTTCTCGCAATTCTCAAAAATAAACTGGGAAATTTTAGAGTTTTCATGATGAGTTTGGTTTCTTTAATGGAGGCTTCCTATATGGTTACAGTTCGAAATTTTTCGAGAAAGGTAAGGTTTTTTTTGGGAGGTTACATGAAGAAACCTAAATTTTTTCTTAAATTTCTAGTGCCTGTGTGGGAATTGATGCTAATTTTGCTCCGTTAGAAGCTCGCATGCAATCATCTTCAAGAAATTCCTTTTCCCAAATTGGTTTTTCTTTATTGCCTTATTTTTTCCCTACTTAAACTTCTATATGCATGAAAAATCATAACTAGCTTGTAAATAGTCTTCAATTGTTTAATGAGATGCTAATTTTGTTTCATCTATGCTTTAAAACTAAAGCTCATGAAAATTAGGGTCTCTCCTCTCTCTCAGTTGATTACTGTCTCTGAATAATTTAGTAGCATCAGTGTCTACTTTTGATAAGCTGCATTGTCCCTGGACAATGGTGTAAAGGGTTTTTGTGTTTTTACTTTTCGTAATGTTTCTTGAATTAGATTGTTATTTTTGGAGATTATGCAAATAATCCACTTTGATCTGGAACTATGTACTTAGCTTTTTGGTGTGTATGTCCATAATTTGTAGGCCTCATCAAAGGTTTCGGTTGGAGAGAAGCGCTGGACTCTGAATGATTTTGACATCGGAAAGCCTCTTGGAAGAGGGAAATTTGGCCATGTCTATTTGGCCCGAGAAAAGAAGGTATTTATCATCAGTTAAGATATTATGCATATAATAGTTATTTCTCTTTCAAATATTGCATGTTCCAAATTGTATAATTATAGTGTCTAATTTGGTACTCCTAGAAATCTGAAGGTATTATCTGATGGTTGTATCTCCACCTTTCTTTTTAAGATAGCTAATGCTTTTGAAGAAAATTACATAAGCTTCATATGTTGGACATGAAAAAAATCATATAGTGGTGTTGAAAGTTCTCTTCAAGAGCCAAATTTGACTTAAGCTTCATATTTTGGAACAGAGTAATCGTATAGTGGCGTTGAAAGTTCTATTCAAGAGCCAACTGAAGCAGTCTCAAGTTGAGCACCAGCTGCGCCGTGAGGTAGAAATACAGAGTCACCTCCGCCACCCAAATATACTGCGATTGTATGGATACTTCTATGATCAGGTTGGATTCCTGCCTCAGTCTTCTCTCTCATTTGTTAATTATCTGTCATGCTAGTTTATAAGTAGCCTTATCATCTTGTACCCTTTTCACTGCAGACCCGGGTTTACCTGATTCTAGAATATGCAGCAAGAGGCGAGCTTTACAAAGAATTGCAGAAATGCAAATATTTTAGCGAAAGACGAGCTGCTACTGTGAGCAATACTTTTTGTTTTTTTCTTGGGTTGCTTTTACTCATTTCTTTTATCCCTAACAACCTAGGATACATCTAAATTTATCATGTGGATGAACCTTTTATGCATTTTTTGAGGGTTTCTAGATCTACGATTCATTATATCTTGGAATGTTCTAACAACTGGTATGTTAATTGATGATGATTGTTCAGTATATTTCATCATTAGCACGGGCCCTCATCTACTTACATGGAAAGCATGTCATTCATAGAGATATCAAGCCGGAGAATCTTCTGATAGGTGTTCAGGTACCCTTGATTTTTTGTCATCGTCTTATCTTGAATTCCACATATGATGACAGACTTAAAGTTTTTATTCTGTTCACAAGGGTGAGTTGAAGATTGCAGATTTTGGGTGGTCGGTGCACACATTTAATCGCAGGCGAACCATGTGTGGCACACTGGATTACCTTCCACCGGAAATGGGTACTGAATTCCACCTTTTCACTTTCTCCTTGTCTGATTTTCTCATAAAATTCTTACTTTTATGGTCTTATTTGTTTTCATCCATGTCTTTGTTTTAGTTGAGAGTGTGGAACATGACACTACTGTGGACATTTGGAGCTTAGGTGTCTTGTGTTATGAGTTCCTTTATCGCATGCCGCCCTTTGAGGCAAAGGAGCACTCTGATACATATAGAAGGTAAGAAGAATGTTGCCTTTTTTTTAATGGCAAATGATACCTGTTTAAATAGATTAGCCTGTTTCTCTGTGCTTGTCTGATCACATTGAGGTTCTACACATATTAATGTTACCCACAAACTGCCAAGTCATACCCCACAAATCACCTACAAACAGTAACGGAGAAATCCAGCAAGCTGATCTCCATTGATGATCCCCACAAATACATTCCAGTTGATGACCTATTATTAACCACCTCCTCTTGTATTTACCAGGTAGACTTATTCAATCAGTTTAAACTGATGGAAGTGATTAATGAAATAGTTGCTGAGTCCAAATGAAATCAAAAAGTTTTTCTCGCTCTTAAATATTTCAAGGGGAGCAAGAATGAAAAGATGAAAATGAAAAGATGAAATATTGCCAACAAGCTCTATGTCTTGCCCGCCCTTTCATCAATTGAAACATATCACCAAAGTCATCAATGTTGGAAACTTAAATTAAATAAAAGAATTTGATCTACAATAATCATCCTTAGAATAAACAAGATCAAAATCATAACTTTATCTTTAATATATCTAGTCTCCATGAAGATTCAAAGATATGAGAAGATTCAAAGATATGAGAAAATTAAAATAATAAAGTCGGAAGCTTACCTTACTTTTTTGAATTGTTGGGATAGAGAAGACCTTCCAAAAGATCTGTATTCCTCTAGGTTTTCTCTCTGCTTGAAGGGATATCAAAGAGAAAAAGAAGATAAGTTCTTTTGGGGACTATGATCCCTTAAATAATAACTGATAGACTTATTATTTTTTTCAATTTGACCCTTTATCAAATTAGAAATTACATAATTATCTCTACACGTTAAATTCGTGACAATTTAATACATATTAGTTCAATTATTAATTTTATTAGATCACAATTATTTTGGACTATACTTTAAGATAGTCATACACATTAAATTCACATATGTGAGCTCACACATGTTGAATTATTTCCAGCAATCAAATAATAATAAAACCTTAGGCTTCCACTTGAACATTCATCTAGACCGTACCTGTCTTATTTGTTATATGCTATTCCAGAAAAGACTGTCTTTTAACCTGACGCGATCTTGGTACCAGGGTGTGAAATTGACCTCTTTAATCGTTCATTAAACGGTTATGTTTTGTTTTGCTTTTTGAGTACTCTTCCATTATCCATGCAGGATAATCAAAGTCGACCTGAAGTTCCCCCAAAACCAGTTGTTTCTTCTGCAGCAAAAGACCTCATTAGTCAGGTGAGTACACATTTCCACAACAAACAAATTAATCAAAAGTTGGAGAAAAACAATTTGATCAACTTTTTCTTGTTCAGATGCTTGTTAGAGACACCTCGCAGCGACTTCCACTGCACAAGCTGCTCGAGCACCCCTGGATAGTTCAAAATGCTGATCCCTCTGGCATCTACAGAAGCTGATCTCTGATACTATCGATGGCAACGACCTTTTTCTGTTGTTCGTCAGTCATGTATTTAGTCACGCACGGATGTCTAAGCCAAAAGATTCATTTATAGTTATCAGAGGATTCAGTCTTGTATTAAAAAGAAGGCAAACGGAATCATATGGTTTTTTTTTTTTTTTGAGGAAAATGAAGTCTTTGTGAAGTCAGTCATGCGTGCAATATGTTTGTGTTGGGGATGGGATTTATATATATGGGATTTATTTGTGTGTGACATATGCTGTGGGCGTGCATACGGTTGATGTTCAATTTTTTTTTTTTTTTTTTTATAGTGTGAAGCGTTGTTGCGTGAAGTTGGCCCAAAGAATTCAAATAAAGCAAACTTTCTTACTAGATAAAACTTTCTGTGTCCGTGATCTTCAACTGTAGAGAAAGCTTGAAGAACAAACATAAGGCAGAAAGCTTTTTTCTGCTGACTGACATTGTCAGGCTCTCTTTGACGTTTGCTTCAACCTGCTTGTTACTGAATTTGTTACTCATAAAAGCTGTGGTATTCAATGACAACAAACAAAACAGATATCCTACAATAAAATGTTCCTGATTTTGCTATACTGGTAATATTATTAATCTATTCGAAGGGGAAACAGAAAAGGCAGGAAAATTGGTTCCAAAAAGAGACCACTTTTCATGCTCATAGTAAGCTTATTGTTATTATTAGGTGATCCAAAAGGCTATTATGGTTTGCCACACCGTTTACGCTAATAGCTCAAAAGCCCATTCGAAAGAGAGAAAATACAGAATCCTACATACTTGGCAAAAAGACCCAGCAACAAATAAATGGGGAAAAAGGGAAAAAAAAATCCACACCAACCTCATGCAATACATAATTACCGTGTTCTGATCTCTACATATATTTATGATTCAGAACTTATGTTCTACGAACTTATTGTACAGATTTGTTTCTGATGACTGAAGATGCCGTGCCACCTCGTCTAAACTGAGTTTCCAGAGACCACCTCGGGGCCATTGCTTTCCACGTGTTTATTATCTTCAGGCATTACATGATGACCATCAAGTGTGAACTTCCCACTTCCTGATCTCCATACTTGTAGATTCTCTGCCCTCTTGGCTTCCTCAATATCCTCAGGGCTCAGGAAGCTCGGCTGGTTAGTTGAAGAAAGCAGCCTCGCCCACATCCTGTCAGTTATGACAACCTTGTTCCTCGTTTCTGTAACTCTCTGCAGAGAAAATAAAGATAAAAAAGTCAGTGCATCAAACCCAGGCGCCCATAGTGATCAGAAGATTAGTGAAAAATCTCTCTCTTTTAATTGCACATGCAAGTCCTCATGCCAAAAATCTAGTAACAGCTTAGTGAACAGGGATTTCCATTGGTTACATGGATCTCTGTGCTCAACTGCCAGCAGTTCCACTGGACATGTCGCCGTATTGCACATTGACTTTAGATTAACTAGATGTGCATGCATGGTTTCTATTATTATACTATTCAAGATCAACCTAATCTGGTTTGCAATTGATGACTTGCTTGCATTGGGAAGAAGAGGGAGTACATACATAAAATGGTATGTAAGTATGTCTGCCATTGACTAGCCCAACAGTGAATCCAGTGTATCCTGCCATCGCTCCATGGATAGCACTATGTGCCAACAGTGTGCAGTAGACATTGTCAGATGCAATACTTGGGATTGCTCGAATCATGTAAGTTGGATCTGCAAACCGACAAAGTCCAGAGAGGTTAGATCAATCACTCAACATATACATAGTGAGAAGTTGTAAGATATACCTATATATTTAAGAGTTATCTGCATCTTCCCGCTGCATGCAAAGTGATCCTGCATGATAAAAGAACTTTGGTGAGAAACACCTAAACGTGGCTCAAATTCTGCTGGATCATATGATAAGACCATCACTTGATATGGAACAAATATCATGGTTTTTTTTTTTTTTTTTTTGGGGGGGGGGGGGGGGGGGGGCGCGCGGTTGGGGGTGGGGGGTGGGGGGGGGGGGGGGGGGGGGGGGGGACAGTTCAACTATTACAATATCCAATTTACTCAGCTCCAGATAAACATGGATTGAGCAAAAGGAAATGAATAATGGCAAACTACTGCAGCTGTAAGGAATAAGCAACCACAACATGTCAATCACCTCAATGTATAAATATTTAATCCCGAAGATGACCATAGTCCATACCCTCTACGTTCATAAATTGTTGACTAATTCTTTTATGCAAGTGGACCGTGAAACAGGAAGCTGAGAAACAAAACTAATGACTTCTTAAAGACATAATCTTAATGTACCTTAATTCTCTGAGATAACCATAGGCCAACATCAAGAAGCAACTTATTTCCAGAAGCATCTTGATGGTCCATGGACCGCATACTTTCAGCAATTAGCTCTTGCCCTGCACCCTCAGCAACAACGAGAACCATGTGTCCATTTTCTTTAAGCGTCTTTTCAATATATTCATATAATCCACCTTTTCCTTTTAGATAAAAGGGAGACTCAGGTATCAAGCAGCAGTCCTAGGATGGTTAAAGAAAAGGAAAAGGGAAAATATATGTCACCATCTATCTTTAGAAAAAGATTAAAATTGAATAAACTTCAGATTTTTATGCTAGGACTAGAGGTCATATGGATTATTCATACTTACCACATCTCTGCTTGCAAGAGTAGCATACATCGCAATGAACCCTGCATCAGAAAGCAGACTATAAGAAAAAAGGTCGTTTGTAAATCTTACATCAAGCCCCGGATATGGCACAACAAGGAGACATATGATCAAATCATCAAGAAACTATTCACATTCTGTGTACAGCAACATAAATCTATCCCTAGCTTGGTCAAGACTTGTCATGTAGGTTCATGATGAGCCAACACAGAATGAATATCTGGCATCTAAATTCTGAATAGGCATAAGCACCCATTCTTGAATCTGTTCAGCATATTTCTACATCATGCTCTGGGCAATTGGAGTGTGTAGGAGTAAGAGTAATGAGTTTTAAGAGAGACACTTCAGTAAGAGTAGAGATTTGATTTTGGTCAATTGCTAGGTAAGAGGAGTGAAGGTGTGGGAATAAGGATTTTCCTTTTTTTCCTTTTTTTTCCTTTTTTTGTGGAATTGTAGAGAGAAAGGAGAGGAGAGAGTAACTCTTGCTAATTCCACCTATTTGGAAGAATTAACCTCTTTAAAATGATGGTTTTGAAAGGAGGTTTGTACAGTTTTGAGATAATTCGTCGGTCATGAATTACTTGCTAACTCTCGCGATCCCGCAAGAGTTGGCAAGAATTAGTGTCTAACTCTTGCTAACTCTTGTTACAAAAGGGTAAGAGATGCAACTTTTTAGTTTTTAGATATTTTATCAAGCAACTACCACAACATTATCCTAATATTCAGTTTAGTTTCATTAAAGTATTCTATTCTATGTACATTTGAGGAATCCAGGAAATGGACCAGATCGACGAAAGCGGAATAGAGAATCGACTGTAACAGAGATTTTCACAGAGAATACGAGATGAATGTCTACATGAGAAACAGTCAGAATATGAAATAACATAATACTAGATGAAGGCGTTGAGAGGACATTTGTCTATAATTCTTAGTTATCATTCAATTATAAGCCGTGCATGGGCAAAAATTTCCAACGAAAAACTGAAAAGAACAGAATAGACTATTTAATTACGTTTCCAGAGAAAAGTAATGGAATGTGATTGAACAACAATGTTATTGTGATTGAAACTGAATCTCTCACATCTAGAATTGCCTAATACACCTAGATAGTACAACAATCTATCAACTGCAACTAATCATTTGATGGTTTGCCTCGTAGAGAAAACAAAACAGCATATGCTTCTCACAGTGACAGGAAATAGTGAATGAAACAAGAATCGGGCAGAGAACTTACCACTGTAGCGACCCATTAGCTTCACAACACCAATACCATTTTCAACACTTGAAGCTTCCACATGAGCTGCATTGATGGCCCGCTGGGCCTCCTCAACAGCAGTATCAAAACCAAATGACTTGTCAATGACCTGATTTCCACAGAGGAGATGGATGGTTATCACAAAATTATTGGTTGAGAAAATCATAGAACACGGGGGAGAGGGGAAAAAATTAAGACATAAAACATGTGAACCACATATAGGACAGAGAAGTACAGCAATGTCATTGTCTATTGTCTTAGGAATTCCAGCAACTGCAACTTTCAGTCCCCGCCTTTGAATTTCCTGCAAGAAGAACCCTAATAAATTAATAAGCACACATGTTTCTTTCTTTAAGGATTCTAGTATTCTGGGAGGCGATGAGGACTGATCATAAGACCAAAAATCAGGAAACTTGTAAATCTATGTCTACAAGACATTAATTCTAGTTTATTAGTAGAAAGAAAGATGGGAATTTGTTCGAGAAAGAGGAAAGTTGTTTTCAAATGTGATAAAGAGAGAATGAAAGTGGAAAGAAAGAAAAAACAACAAAACCTCTCATTTCATTAACTATGGCATGCCAATAATAAATTTGACATCCAAGTAAAATTAAGTTGAGAATCAGATGAGCCGTGATTGCACTGAAAAATAACTTTAAAGAATCTATAAATATCATGGTGCTTCCACATTCGAATCATGAATCGTACCTCAAAAATCAAAGCAGCCCCCTTTTGGGTTCCATCTCCTCCAATTATATAAACCTGGAAGTGAAGTACATACCAAAGATCAACATATATGTACAAGACCCACAGGTCTTGTAGAAAGAAAAGATGAAAAAAGACAAACAATAAGAAGAATTATATACCTGATTAATCCCACGATCCTGGATGCTATCAACTATCTTTATGGTATCATGGCCTCCTCGTGACGCACCAAGGATGGTGCCACCTCGTTTGTGTATATCATTGACACCCTTTGGTGTCAAGGTAACAGTATTACGAGCATAGAAGCCCTTGTATCCATCCTACAGGTAGAACTCTCCAAATAAGCCGATGAACCTATGACAAGAGTAAGAAAATTGAAAATACGACTAGCCTAGAGTAATTAAATATGCTCAATCTTTGGGTAGCAAGCATGGTTCAAGATCTCGGAATCAGAGTCGGAATCGGAATCAGAATCGACTAGCAGTTTTAGATATTGGAATCGTCTCTATTGGTCATTTCATTTCTTTGATATCGTTCTCGGTATTAAAAAAAAAAAATTAAAATTAAAAATATTTAAAATTATGTTCAAATAGTTAGTATCATTTTGACATTTTTTTAAAAGTAATTGATGAAATTTGAACAATTTGGACAAAACATTATAATACAAAGCAATTAATACAAAAACATAAATTACTAGAATATTTACAAAGAAATTACTATACAATTAACCTAACAAACTAATTATATTCTACTTAATTATATTCATAAAAACTATTTTTTGACCATTTTCTAATATTTTCTAAATTAATTAGTTAATTACATTCATAGCAACCATTTTGTAATGAAAACTTTACACTTTTTTATAACAAAGTAAATTTAAACAATTTAATCTAACAAACTAATTCAAAATTAATCTAACATACTAATATACTCTACTTAATTATATTCATGACAACCATTTTCTAACAATTTTCTATCATTTCCTAAATAAAATATTTATTTATATTAGAAACAGCAAATTATAGCACATTTTCTAACCATTTTTAACATTTTTTTTAAAAAATAAAGTTTAAAAATAATTAATCTAACAAATTATTCCTCCGATTAGTTACCAATTTTATTTTTTTCCCCTCAAAATTCTCTTTTGGGAATTGTTGGTCCTAAAGAGAGAGAAGCATTTATAATATTTAGCAATAGTAAGCGTAAGATTCTCTCGAGCTCGAGAATAATTATTGTGCCATGTGACAACAAAGCAATATAATATTTGACACCACTGCTTTGTAGTGTCGGATTAAGAGACCAATGAAATCCGAGCAACAGTGCAGCTGCTGAATTTGTTGTAGTTTAGCAATAGTTGTGTTAGAATCAATTGGAATTCGTTTTAATCAGAATCGGCGATTCCACCCTTGATATTAGCCGATTCCGACTGATTCTGGTTAAATACCACCGATTCTATCTCGGCGACGGCTGATTCGTATCGGAACCAGCCGATTCTTCAATCCATGGTAGCAAGTGAGCAAAGGAAAGACAAGTATTGCTTCCCTGAGGGGATCACAAAGTCCAAATACAAATCTACAGCTCCATATGCTTTCAATAAAATCCATTTTATGGCCACTTCCCTGATAAATATAGCTTCAGCCAAAAATGATACTATCTTAGATCCTATAACACCCTTGCAACAAAAACTAGTAGGGCAAGGATCGCATAATCCTGAGAAAATGAGATGTTTAAGAACTTAAGCAGTTAAGTTGTTTCGTGAAGCTAATTATAAACACTTTATATTCTTCCATCATTGACCCGACAACACCGAATGTGTAAAGTTCCGCTATCCATAGAGATCAATTCTCTATTGAAAAAGTTCCCATTATATCTTAATGACATATGCTAATGTTATGTCAACATAACACAACTGCGAAACATAGTGCCCTTGACTGGTTTAAGTTGCTGAAATATAATGTGCATTACTAATTCCTCGTGCTTTTGCTGCTAAATCAGCAAAATATTCTTTTGAAAAAATATTTACAGAATATCGTCATAGTTGCAACAAGTCTCCAAGAGGTACAAAAGAACTGTCTATCAAGTATATTATGTTCCTGATTATGACATAACTACCAAACCTATTATCATTTAGGTTGCTGAAATATCACGTGCATCGTCAACTATATGTGCTTTCTATGCTACTTAAGTAATATTATTCTAAAGATATTTACATAGGTATCGTTGTAGATGCAATAAATCCCCGAAATTTAAAGTGCATTACTAACTCCCTGTAGCTTCGCTGCTAAATCAGCAGAATATTCTTCTGAAAATATTTACATGAGGATTCATACTCGCAACAAAGTCCCCAAAAGAAGCAAAGAACTATATATCAAGCATATTATGTTACCAATATGACAACCACACAACCTAGTGTCATTTAGGTTGCCAAATATCATGTTGCATTATTAACTGTATTCTTCAAAATTATTTATGTAAAAATCAGCATAATATTCTTAGAAAATATTTATGTAAGTCATATTCATCTGAAAACTTTACATAAGCATGATTATTGTTGCAGCAAGTCCCCAGAGGAACAAAAGAACCGTGCATCAAGCAAACATTATGTTACTGCTAAGACAACTGCCAAATATAGTGTCTTCAGGTTGCTGAAAATCATGTGTATTATCAATTTTCTGTGATTTCTCTGCTAAATGAGCACAATATTCTCTGAATATGTCTAACTAAGTACCATTACAATTGCAAAACAAAGCCCCGGGAAATACAAAAGAAATATGTACCAAAAGCAACAAAATGATTACTATAACTGGAGATAAACAAGAAAACAAATGAGAAATCAATCATATAAAGTCCAAATCTGATAGCAAGTCCTCACCACAATACCAAGAACTTTGTTGACACCGTACATGTGCGATAAGCCGCATACTATTTCCCTAATCACCGTATTGAGCCCAGGGCACAACCCTCCACATGTTACAATGCAAGCTTGCACGTCATCAGATTGAAAATACACCTGAGCCACATTGAAAACTAACGATCAATAATTCTTTTATATTGTCTCATAATCAATAATTCCAGACATTATTTTAAAAAGAAAAAAAACTACCTTCTGACGAGGCCCAGCACGTCGAAAATGGGTTCCTCTTGGACTTTTCTTCTGAACGACAATCTGCAGAGACACAACTCACATTCTTTAATAATAACATGAATTACATACCCAACTCTCATTTTGATAGGCAAAAACTTGTAAAATCAACTGCATAACTATCCCCAAAATTTAATGGATATAATGAAAGTAAACCGGTCAATGTGAAAATCATGAAGAACTCACCTTTTGAGGAACAGTATCATCTTGATTAACAAAATACTGCCTGGCAAAATGAAGATTCATATTCGTTATTCGTCATCAGCCTCAGTGGATGAAAATGTAATTATGTAGATATCACAAGAGAGAATATTTGCAAGTCAGCTGGAAAGATAAGATAAATAGACATACTTCACGACTGAATATGCTGGATTATCTTGCAGCGGGTTTGGATACGTCTGTCACAAAGAGCAAATTTAGCATTAAATGGTATCCAACAAATGGGTTAAAAGACCTTAGATGAGTCCACACCCTGATTCTAAGTACGACAAAGACTCGCAGAGTTACTGATACACAACACAAATCTGATCAGTATTCATAACTACAGTTTCAATCCAAGTTGAATCAACTGGAACACTCACGATATTTAGTTCACCAGAACAGTTAGTCAGTTTTTAAAATCTTATTCTAAAATGAGGATTTAGTCCAAAAACAATTTATAGAAAGAAGCACAAAACAAACACTTCATAATATGCACAACAGAAGCATTAGTGTCACAGAAGCTCAGTGATCAAGTCTCTCGCAGTTGTATATGAAAACTGGGTTCCAATTCCACTAAGACCAATCTGTTGGGATTTGGGTCGAACAAATAGTCCCACATCGGCTAGACGTGGGGATGGTCTTAGGTATATAAGGATTTGGACAACTCCACCTAAAAGGCTAGTCTTTTGGGATGGTGCCCCAAGTCCTTCACAATCTGCCCTCTTCCTCCTGTTCAATCCATGAGAAATCTGCCCTCTTCCTACTGTTCAATCCATGAGCTCTGCTTCCCAAATAAAAACAGGAGGAAAGTTCTAACGGTTACCTTCATTATGCAACATCTAAATTCCAGAAAGCACAACAAGAACTGAAGCTGTTATTCAGGATATTTGGTTAAGTACAAAATCAGAAAAATCATACTCATACTGAATTTGCCACAATGTTTTCATTTTTTACCATTTTTTTAATAAGAGAAACGTTTGCCACAACAGTAACTATACAGAAAAAATTCAAAGAAATTGCTAAAATGTAGAACCTATCCATATATAGCTCAGATCCATGAACTGATCAAAAATTACAAAATAAATTCCTAAGTGAAAATCAGGTAAAAACGATAAAACCTACTATAATATCAACATTTAACATTAAGAACCTCAAATCCACTTCAAATCCACACAATCAACCAACAAAAAAGCAGAAATTTCCACTTTATCAACACAGAAGCTCAACAAAGTAGCTAATTTCCACTTCATACCACGAAATCAAAGAAAACACTAACACTAGAAAAAAAACCACTGAATCAAGAATCATCAAGGTTCAAGTTCGACCACTCCAGAAAACAAGCTCACTCCGAGTCAAAAGGAGATCTTTGAGAAGATAAAGAGAGCTCACCGGAAGATCTGGAAGATAATCGGACAAATGAGGGACATCTTCAAGAAGGTAACCGAACTCCCCGTCGGTCATCTTCACATTCGATCTGCCGTCAGATTCCATCGCCTCACTGAATCGAAGGTGTCGAATTCGATCTGAGGTCCTAAGCGGCGATCCGGTGCCCACAGAACACATTGAGGTCCTCTGATCGACGATATCGTTCGCTATCGAGGTCGAGCTCGAGTTCGAGACCAAAGAACTAGAGAAGGAACTCATTGGAGAGGGCAAAGGGAAGAGATTCGATTGGATGGACTAATATTATCGAAGACGCCATCATTTATAGGTGAACGGAGAGAGGTTGGAAATTTCTTCGAGTTTGAAGCTCGGGGGTTCTCTATTTTTTTTTTTTTTTTTTTTTTATTTGAACGTTTGATGAAAGGGACGCCGACGAGAAAATGATTCATTTTTCCCGGTTTTTTCTGTAGGTATGAAAGTAATTTACGGAAAAACCCTCGGTATTTGACAAAATTACGATGCTACCACTGTAAAGTATACGCCACGTGATTGACAGAGGGATCGCGAGGGCAGTTTCGTAAATAGAGCGACTGTAGGAGAAAAAACGATTCGCTAGCAGCTGGGCGCAGAAATGGATGGATTTCAAAGTTTCTAGAATAAATAATGAAGACTTTTTAATATAATTGAATCTGATTATTCGGTTCAACGATTCAAACCCGAATCCAGATGTTTGTTCTCGTGGAAAAATTCCTGGTGAGCCCAAAGCTGTGGGTGAAGCGGGCCCACAAGAGATGCTAGTTTTATTTTTGGCTGCATGAGATTATGTGCTGAAAATCATTGAGCCGACATGATTTCATGTTCATGGAACCTTCGCAAGGTCTAAGGTGGTGTTCTCAAATGTGACCTATACTCTAATTAAAAAGAAAATTGTCTCCGTTCTCTTGATTTTACATTAGTTTCTTTTAGCAGCCATCTTTAAAATGCAGAAAATCGCTTCCTTTGTATTTTCTATAGATCCTCTTCTCTTTGCTCTGAGTACTAGACGTTAATTTTTTTTATTTAGTTGTTTATTTAGTAGCCTATGTGAAATTAAAATAGTGTATATCGATTTTTTTTAATCAAAATCTTAGTATCACAAATGTGTTCTCTACTAAATTCAATAAAACAAAACAAATTTACTATCATATAGTGCATGTTTTTACTTATTTTAATAGAACTAAAAAGTTTTCTGCAAAATGCTGATAATAGAGATGATTTCTATAGTATGTTTAATACAATGAAATAAACAGTTGAAAAACTTATAATTGTAACTGTCGTTGCTAAGAGTTGAGGTTGTATACTAGTCTACTTGCAATTGTAAATCTATTTGTACACAATTTATGGTTGTATTATTTAAAAGAAGCTATAAAGGCCATGCTCTTATTTCTCTAAAAGTCTCAATATTGTCTGTTTTAGCCAATTTTTATTATTTTTATCTTGAATTTCATTACTTTTAGTTACTACGAGTAAAGTAACAAGTTCTAGCTCACTTGGGAGTGTTTTCATAAAAGTTCTAGTTCCAGTAAAATCATGTCTGGTTTTAAACTGAACCAATATTTTTGTCACAGGGATGCTCATGTTCTTCTTACCGTAGGAGTATTTCTTTTGTTGTATTTACAAAATATTATTATTAAAATCTTATTAATAGAAAGCAGGGATCATTATTGGCTCACGGTTTACTTAAAAAAGGGTAATAAATTCTAGATCGAAATAGTAAGTCACTCGGCAAAAATAGAAATGCAAAGAAAAAATATCTATTTGAAATAAATAATAGAGTAGAACTTTTGTAAAAGTCAGGGACCTAGACAAAATTTGTTAACTTTGAGGAGGGCAGAAATATTATATTTTAGACATAATAAACGAGTCTAGGTACCTAAATTAAATTAATTCAAAATGTGATCAGAATGAATTTGAGTTGTTAGGACACAACAAACACCTACGGCCGTCATAATTGACTTGATAACCTCACCCTAATTATATAAAAAAAAATGTGTATGTTTTGCGCAATGTTTGTCGTGAATTTGATGGCCTCCATACTTAATAAAATTCATTTTATTTTGCTTCTGAAAGAGACAAAAAGACCAACGAGTCTCAGTCAATGTGCTTTGAGTCAACGGACGGGGCAAGCTCTTTGAAGAGCAAATTGTTGTGCTGCGAGAAAAATGGTGGATGATTGAAAAAGAACAAAGGCTCGCATAGGTGAACATATAATAATGGCAAAAGAAGATATTTTTTAATTATTTTTATTGCTTTTTTGTTGCCTAAGAGGCAAAAGATGAGAATGATTAGTATATTCTTTTATGCCATAATTTCAAGTCATTTTGTAATAAACTTGCAATAATATGTCCATGCAATTTAAAAGTTCCTTGCCCATTTAGATGGGGGGATTAACCAATAGATCCTGCCACAAGGAAGAAGTGCCAATATCACTATAACAAACAAGCATATTGTCTCCAAAAAAAAAAAAAACTTAAAAAACTAACATACACATGTCGTATATACTCTCAAAAAAAAAAAAAAAAATTAAAAACAAGAAAATTAGCTTAAGGTTGAGAACAATATAAAGTATGGTTAATTGATAAATTAGCCACGACATCCAATTATACTTACTTAGGGCTATTTGTTTGACATGAAGATTGAAGAAGTACTAAATTAGGTACTTTAGCATCTTGTTTTGATATAAAATAATCATTGCAAATATCAGTATATCACAGGGCTAAAAAAAATGTAGTGGGCACGAAATCTGGGATTTAAATCTCGTTTGCACCAAACTACGATCTATATTCTAATATATATATAAACATACACACATATATAAAATAATCATTTAAGTTCTTTCAATGCTGTTGATATGTAAATCCTACGTTTCGAATACTTGTTCTCCTAAAGTTTTCCTGTTGGACATTTTATTAAAAAAATAAAATTTCAGACATTATCTATTTAATTATTGCTATTGACAAGTCCAATAACATTTCATTTTGATTGGTCAAACGTTACTGTAGGAGTTACTATTATTATGACTATTCATTTCCTTTACCACTGTTAATGCTATTATTATTAATATGATGACCATTTGAATACTTCATCTATAAATATTCCATACTCGTGTTTAGTCATATGAAGAAAGATAGATGAAGAAAAGGAAAAAAAAAAGAAAAAGAAAAAGAACATATTCTCCATCCTCCATTTTCTAAAGGACCCTCTAAATTTATATTATATTTCATTCTCTTTTGTCTGCACTGAACATGTTGAGCTAGCGGCTCGTGATAAACTCCGCTCGAGCGGTTGTGGATATGAGGGGTACCGATGGAGATAGGTTTGTACTGTTGGAAATATTTCAACATGTGTGAATTTAATGTGTATGACTATCCTAAAGTAAACAAATTAATTGTGATCCAAGTTAATAATTACACTAATAGTTATTAAATTGTCATGAATTTAATGTGCAGAGATAATTATGTAATTTCTAATTTGATGAAAGACTAAATTGAAAAAAGAAATAACTGATAGAATCAGCTATTATTTAAAGGATCATAGTCCACAAAAGAACGTATTTTCTTCTTCTCTTTGAGATCCTTTCAAGCAAAGAGAAAACCCTAGAGGAATACAGATCTTTAGAAAGGCCTTCTCCATCCCAATAATTCAAAAAATTCAATCATACATCAAGGTACGCTTCCGCTCTTATTATTTTTTTTCTCATACTTTTGAACCTTCATGGAGACTAGATTTATATTTTAGGGTTGATCTATGTTAAAGATAAGGTTATGATTTTTGATCTTATTTATTCTAAGAATAATTATTGTAGATCGAATCCTTTTATTTAATTAAAGATCCTACAATTAGTATCAGAGCCACTCCATTGAGGATTCTTAGATTTGGGAATTAAATTTCAAATTTTGGGATTTTTTATTGATACTTTCATGAAATATAAATTAGCTCTTATGAATCATACTGTATGATTACTTTGGCTTTGGTAAAAGTTTTTCTTTCTTCAGATTTATGGATTTAAAATTTTCAAATCTGAATTCAGTTAAAAAAAAATTCAGTTCTGAATTCAGTTTAAGAAAGGTTTCTAGACCAGGCACGATCGCGTCCGGGCGGTCGTGCCCAGGCTGGCCGCGGCCAGGCGCGACCTCGCCCTAGCGCGCCACGCATCTTTGGCGGCGCCTGGGCGTTGCGCCCGAGCGTCACACAATTTTGGGGCATTTTTGGGCAATTTTGAGACTTTTCAAAATTTTAAACGAATTTTGGATACATCTAATAAATTATTGAGATTGTCTAACATTTAATAAAAACTAATTGAAACACGATGTCAGCAAAATGACCTCTCTTGTGTAGATTAGCTTCTTGAGAATGTTGAGATGTTTGCTTGTGTGAATTCATGCGAGTATTAACCGGCCCAAAGGAAGGATAATATTTGACTGAATTGCATACGCATTTGTGGTGATAAATGTGTGATAATTATAAGGTTGTCATGTGAATAATAAGTTGATCCAAAGATAAATTTATTATTTCCCAGGATTTATTGTCAACATTTGATTACTACATCAAGAGTACCACTTACAAGTTAATATTACTGTCCAAAAACTTGATATTAATGTTGAGCTAAGTATCTTAAAATGTATTCTATAATTGTTTAAACTAAAAAGTCATTTATTTGATTATAATGTGAACATGCATGCTTATTTAATTTATTCTCTGTACAGCTATTTGTATCTGTTGCTGCTATATCTGCAAACACAAATAGTATTCTCATGCTTAATGGGACAAACTTTAAGGAATGGAAAGAAAATATTTCAATTATTCTTGGCTGCATGGATCTAAATCTTGCACTAAGGATAGAGCAACCTGCTTCTCTTACAGCTGAAAGTTTTTCTGATGATAGGAAGAATTTTGAGAAGTTGGAATGCTCTAATCACATGAGTCTAATGATCATAAAGCGCGGCATTTTAGAAGCCTTTCAAGGTGCAGTATCTGATGAGATAACTTTGACTAAAGATTTCCTTACCGAAATTGAGAAACGTTTTGCAAAGAACGATAAGGCAGAAACAAACATGCTTTTAGCTAGCTTGATTTCTATGAAGTACAAGGGCAAGGGAAACATAAGGGAGTACATCATGCAAGTGTCTCATATTACTTCCAAGCTTAAGGTACTAAAGTTTGAGTTGTTTGAGGACTTACTCGTGCATTTGGTATTGATTTCGCTTCCTGCACATTTCAGTCAATTTAAAGTCAGTTATAGCTGTCAAAAGGAGAAATGGACTCTGAATAAGCTCATTTCATATTGTGTATAAGAAGAGGAAAGGCTTAAGCATGAAAAATCTGAAAGTGCTCATCTGTTCAGTACCTCAAAGGATAAGGGAAAGAAAAAAAGAAGGATGAAAGGGTCCAGATCAAAAGAAACCTAAGAAAAATGAAGACTATTTCTTTCATAAGAAACCTGGACACGTAAAGAAAGAATGTATAAAATATCACGCTTGGCATGCTAAGAAATGTATGTTCTTTATTTTGGTCTGTTCTAAGGTTAGTTTAGCTTCAACCTAGAAACACTTGGTGGTTAGACTTCGATGTTACTACTCACATAAGTGTTTTTATGCAGGATTGCCTGAGCTACCGCAAGTGATGGTGAAAGATACATTTTTGTGGGCGATGGAAAGTCGGTAGAAGTTGAGGGCATTTTAGGTTGTTGTTAGGAACTGGTCTTTATTTGGACTTGAAAGACACTTTCATTGTACCGTCATTTAGACGGAATTTGGTTTCTGTTTTTTTATTGGACAAATCTGGTTATCATTGTTCTTTTAGAAACAATCAGTTTAGTCTTTCATTAAATTCAAATATTGTTCGTACTGGTTCATTGAGTATTTATGACAACCTTTATTTGCTTGATACGATTGCATCATATAATGAAACCTTGCATATGGATTCACGTGGTACAAAATGTAAGTTAAATAAAGAAAATTCAGCAAGATTATGACAGAAGCGTTTGGCTCACATATCCAAATCTAGAATAGAATGACTTGTGTCAGAAGGTATTTTGGATTCCTTGATTTTTCATATTTAAATGTCTGTATTGAGTATATCAAGGGAAAACAGACCAAACATAAGAGATTAGGTGCCAACAGATCTTTAGACGTCATAGAATTGATACATATGGATCTCTGTAGACCATTCCCTATGGCTTCTTGGAATGGTCAACAATATTTTATATCATTCATAGACAATTACTCACGCTATGGGTACCTATATCTCATTCATGAGAAATCAGAGTCCCTGAACATGTTCAAAGTCTTCAGAGCTGAAGTTGAAACTCAACTCAACAAGAAAATTAAGTATGTTAGATCTGACCATGGTGTTAAGTACTATGGAGAGATTGTCTCTGTAGGAGAAGAAGATAGCGAACAGATATGCCAAGAAATAGCCGCAAAAGATGAGAAAAATCAAAAAAAGTTTAGGGGCAAAAATCCAAGTAGAACAGCACTGTTGAATAAAAGAAGCCATAGATATGTGAAGACTTTTATTAGTCCACCGCTACTTTGCCAAGAAATATACAAGAAAAGAACTGAAACAAATAACATGAGGCGGAGGGATCGCAGGGATCCCAAGTTTCAACAGTTAAATGGGGATACACGGTAATTCTACACTTAACTAGAAGGGGAAGGTTGATGACTAATAAAGCACTCTGTTTAAAAAGAAGCTCGCTGTTCCTTCAAAATTAGTAACTTTTTAGAGAGAACTCTTAAGGCTTCCTTTGTCTACTAACCACTTTTATTTGAATGTTCTGTATTTTTTTCCCTCTTCAAATTCTAATCAAGTCGACTACCAATCTAAAATTCATTTCAAACGATGACTGCATTTTCTCCTAAATAGCCCTTGCATTACATCACTACCTACATCTGCATCCCACTTCAGAAGATACATGAACCAAGTTCGAAAGATGAAAGTCAGCCCTTTTACCCTCATTAGAGTCACCCTCTTTCTAACAGTCTTATACTAGCACTAAAGATGAAAGCCAGCCTTTTCCCATTATCTTCTGCAATTTTCTAATGCTTTATCAAACAAATTGTGCTATTTATAGGCCACCGCGTTAATGGTTGTCATCAAACAGTCCTGCCGCCTAGAGTGAAAAACTTAGATCAGAAGCTAATACGAGTACATGGTAGCTATCAAAGTCAAGTACAAGTCCATTAACCAATATCCTAAAGGGGGAGTATACTCATGCATTACATGCAGATCATCAATTCATTCAGTAAATAAGATCAATGCTGAATTCAATCGTCTTTAACAACTAGCAACAAACTTAAGTTTATCTAATGAAGTGCAAGCCAAAGGGCAGAAGACACACCTCATCATTGTCAACCCCTACCAAGAAAAAGAACGATGCATAACGCCTGTACGCAACTTTGTATTTCCGATGTTCAACAAACGAACACTGCACATACACACATAAATATTCATTAGTAATGCCAGAAGGAAGCATAAATGTAATAAATTGAATGTTTTTGTAGGAAAAACAAATTGTATGGAATCAAAAGAGATTAAAGAGCACAAGAAGATGGGTGTACACCAGCCTTCTCCTTAAATAAGGAGATGAGTGAGAAACATTGGACAGAAGGAACACGTAAAAGCCAGAAAGGAAACAGTAGTAAATTATTGAAATTACCAAAAAAAAAAAAAAAAATCCTGAAGTCCATTTTAAAACATGCCTTTCTACTCAAGAACATAAACCAAATTTATTCAAATTCCACCGATCTCTTTCTAAATCTTCCATGATAGAGCTCTGAGCTCCAACCTGCCAATGTTTTTCTTAAAGGCAAAAATAAGCAAGGAATAACATAACGTACTATGTAACCAGAGATGAGCCTGACACTTTCCGCCAAGGATATTACACCATAATGTTCAAGAGAAAACTGCAACAAGGCAACAAATGCAGGAAATTTTCATCTTTTGCAAGCATTTGTAACTACACAAGACTGCTAGCCTTCTTTCATTACTTCCCAGTGAGAATTCACGAGAACAAAACCATCAAAATCATCATGTGCTGAAATTTCTCACGAAGACAGTTAAAATATCGCCAAGGCCCTAAATATATTTACCACAAGGTAATTTTAGAAGCTCACAACATCTGTTTTCTAGCAGCAATCCCCACATTCTTAGTGTCCTTCACTAGTAGAACCACAGGGATCAATTTCTAGTGTAGTTGTTGAAGTGCTAATCAAGTTCCACTAAATCATGCTTGAGATCAATCTAATGCGGGAGGACTACTCCATTGGCAGATCAATCTAATACAAGGCTGTTTCACCACTTTGTTTCTTTCATCACATGCTTGCCAACAACGGTGAAAAGAGTATGAGAAATATAAAGTGCCAGCCCCCCAACCCGCCAACAAAAAAGAAAACAGATATAAGGGGCAAGGGCGTTTCATAGTTTTACAAACCTTTTCCTATAATAAAATCAAGGTGCAGAGATAGTTTAGAGTATAACAATTTTCTGCTACAATATATGATAAACCATATGGGCAACAAGTCATCTATTGGCTGCAATCAGAAATGAGATTAACACTGCTATCCAAATTTGATGCTACATGGTTAATTCAAAATTTTGAACTTCGAGATTCTGATGATACAAAAGAAACTAACAGTAGCCATGCAGTCTCTTAGAAAGATTTGAGATAGAGAATGAATATAATTAAAAGTTCATCAGATCTCAAGGCGAGGGATGTGATGGTGAATAGTGTCAACAACATTTTCCTCATGCATCACCAACATGGTAGACATA